>KQ962668.1:6602-27767 GCA_001563735.1 Leucoagaricus sp. SymC.cos
AAAGTATATGTACTCACATCAGTTGCTTTATAAGCAACTGATCTTACACTGCTTGTTCTATGTAGTCTCCTAATTATAATGGGTCTGAACTATTTGTAGACTGAGCATCATAAGATCAACCACCTGTAAAGCCCAGCTTTACACCATTCCTGACTACTTCCAACCTTGTCAATCTCATACCTCTGTCTTTGCCTCTACTTCTGCATTGATCACTCCCAACTATTTCTGACTCTCCCATGCTTATTTTCTCTCAATCCTGTTTGGAACTTAACAGGAGTTGGAATTTCATCCTCAAAAGCCTTATTCTGATCAATGTTATATTCAGTTGTGAACATGTTGTACAAAGAGTGTCAGTCATGTAGATTTATAGATATGTAATATACTAGTACTTACAAGACACAATACTTGCACCAGAATGCCCAATACTTCTCTCTCTTATTATTCACTATTGCTTTTGGCACATGGAAATGCTCACATGCCCAATTGGTAGGACTCCATTAGTTCACACCATCAACCTCATCTTGATCAAAGTGCTTGACCTCAGAAGCACTGGTAGACAGCTGACCCTTTTTCTGCCATAATCAACAGCTTAGAAGATTAAGAGATGAGTAAAAGTGACACATGTCTTTGAGAGAGCATGAGAGACAAGCTGTGTTGTACAGACTGGACCATTGACATTTGAGTCCAATTCATCATCAGAAGTCAGTTCTTTCATATCTGAACAAGCCTTCTTTGGAGGTGAAATGATCTCTAGCCCATCAGCACCAATCATATATTCAACTGTAGACTCCTCAGACAGGGCACATTTGTGACATGGAGGTCAATAGTCACCATCATCACCATCAGAATCATAGGGGTTGCCACCTAATAGAACTTTGGTTGAGTATTGAATGAATGTAGCATTAATGGAACATACCTTGTGCCAAGGGCTTGGAGCAAGGTCCTATGATCTTCACCCTTGGCAATGGCCTCCAGGTCCTAAGACTTGATGATCTGCCCAGGAAATATAATCAGACCTGTCCTAGTTGATCAAGCCGTGTAAAGAGACAATATACATGAGACGGTCCACCTCAGCGAGCAATCGATCCAACTTGATCTTCACCGGCTCATAAAGCATTGCTGGATCTGCCCAGTTTATACCCTTGAGATACAACATGACCTTATCCAGGCCATACTTCCCGGTCTGAATGTAAACAAGGCGATCATCCGCATTGCAACACTGCTGGTCCTCTTGGTACAAGGCATCAAAAATCTTATTAAAAGTCTCGAAAGCTACAAGAGTTGTCTCAGGAAGTAGTCTGATGCATTCATCAAGGTGGGCAACCAAAGCGGGCACATCCTGGATGTCCAAGACAACAGGAGGAGTGGGGGTTGTTGGTGCCATGGAGGGGCTTCAGAGTTGAGAGAAGAGGTCCAGATGCCTCCGAAGTCTGCCGTTTGCGGTCCATGAATGGTGTATTGGAAATTTGCCGGGTGCCGAGTGTGTGCGCACGGTCCAGCTGAGGGTGCCGAAGGACGCGACGGACAACCAAAGCTTGGAGACCGAAAACTGTTTACAAAGTTTAGTTTACAAGTGTTTACTGTTTACGCCAAACCCCAAAACTAAATAAAAACATAAACAAAAAACCTGTTTATAAAAATGAAAGGTTGGAGCCTTCGCAAGGATGGTCCCTCGCTACGCTCGGAGCCACCGAGAGGTCTATTTATGTTTGTTTTCCCTTTGAGCACGTGCAACGAGTGGACTACTGAGTCTGCCCGACAGACTGGGAAGGAATCCGGGCCTTTAACAACAACGATGATCCCATCCCTACGTTCCTGCGCGACTCGGTTTCACCAGCCGTCAATTCGTTTCATTGGCAAACGTCAGTGGCCATCAGGTAGGTCATTAGTGTTTCTTTCCTGACTCATTCTCATCCCCTTCTCAGCTGTTGAGGCACCGCAGCCTCATCCTGCTGCATCAGCAGAGTTCCGTGAACATTTCGCCGATTTCCTGAAGAGACGTCTCAGACAGACACCGAGCGGTACTAGCGAACGCGCAGCATTGCCTGACTCAGCTACGGTATATAGTAACTTCTGGGAAGCGCCCTCGAAGTATTGGAATCCGAGAGTAAGGGAGCTCGACGATTGGGAGATGAATTCAATCATGGTGCGTGTACAACACTGGTATATTCATAAAAAGCACAGCTCATATATTTGACAGACCGGAGGAGCATCCTCTTACAGTAGAAACTGATACCATGCACCTATCTCCCTCTCCGCTCTGCACTATACACTATAGACCACAAGTAATAGACCATTTAATCTTTTTCTGCGTATGCCAACAAATGCCGCTCGATCTCGGCTTCATCCATCACCCGCCATTTTCCCCTCGTCTTCACGTCCTCCTCGCTATTTGAAACGATGCCCACTTCAATTTCACCCGGTTTGTAGTCCGTGGCGTGGACAGTTGACATGATTTCGACGGCCATCTGGGAACCCGTGCATAAGAAAAATCGAGAAAACAAGAAGGAATTGAGCTTCACTCACCTCGATGACATCGTTCCTGCTCAAAGTCTGTCCTGCCTCTGCTGGCTCCTCAGCGCCTTTACCCAAGTCCAGCTTCTTCCACTTCTTCTCTAACTGGTTCATTGCCTCCTGTTGCTTCTGGCCCGCAGATGTCGCATGGTAGCCAACAAAGTAGCCTGCAGGATCGAGCCTGAAGCACTGAGGACCGAATTCTGGATCAATTCCAATCAAGATCATCGCTATAACGAAGACTCAGCAAATGGCTGCAAAGGGAGTGGGAATGCTTACAGATTCCTAGTGGTCGCATGGCAGCTCTTTGAGTGTATACTTGATTAATATTGGCAATTCGGCGGGCGAGGGCATCAGGGGTGATTTCATGGCCGTATTTGTAGCGGAAATCTGCAGCTTCCGCCCGAGCGCGGGCGACCTGCGCGTGTGCATCGGCTGTCATCAACGTAAGGAGCCTTGGATTATCATTAAAGTGTATAGGCACACACCTATGAGCCCTGTCATCACACAACCGATGTAAGGCGTAATGCTAAATAAATGGGTCACTGTTGACGCGTCAAGGAGCTTGTCCTGATGGGAATTATGAATGAAGCCCTCCAAGGTGATGATACCACACTACGCACCGGGACCTTCCGTTGTGTGATTACGACCGCCGTGTCCTTCCCTCGTATCGCAATCGCGGTGTGTCCAGAACCAGAGATTGCCTTGAATGCATATTCTAATGGGCGATCAACGGTAAAGGGTGAGATAGGACTTTGAAGATCTCCACTCACCGACTTGGTACAGGCGACCCTCCGGAGAGAAAACGGTCAAATATCTGTTGGTTAGATAAGTTTGCTGAAAAGATGGAAAGATTGAGTTCACACCTGTCGTATGATGTTCTGGACATGGTAGAGGACAAGTGCGATTAATGACGAATGCCTCTGGACGCGCAAGTCGTCACGCGCCAGTGTCACAAAACGAGTCACATTTTTTGAGATAATGCTTTGCCCAATTCGTTTACTGTGCCAATCTTATCCATGAAGGAGGCCGTCTCCCACAAGAGCCCAAAAGTAATGTTTGTGTACCCAAAACTTACTACAAGGATTATAGCTGATATTCTGTCAGCAAGCAACTTCAGTTCAGCCTTCTCAATGCTCAGGATACCGTCAAAATCTCCGAATTTGAGGTTACCCACCGCGACCTGTACACTCCGACAGACCGGTTACCTGTCCAGAATGGTGTTCTAGACAGACGTCTCGTACGCATCATCTAGAGTTCCATCAAGCTACTACTAAACTACCAATAGGGTACGACCCACAAAAACGCTTTCTGCGAGACTTGTGGGCAATCATATGTGAACTGCGTTGGTCATTACGCCTACATCAAGCTCGTCGTCCCCGTCTTTCATATCGGTTACTTCAAACATACCATTTCTGTCCTTCAGGCTATCTGCAAGGTGATGTGCTTTGAGTCAAAGTTGATGTTTGCAACTCATGATGTCATTCTAGACTTGTGCAAGGGTTCTACTGGAAGAACCAGACAGACGCAATTTCATTCGACGATTCAGGAGACCAAACCTCGAGAATATACAGCGCCAAGCACTTTCTAAAGCAGTTAACACAATGGCTCGAAAATGCGTTTATTGTCCTTACTGCTCGGCGACCAATGGTACCGTCAAGAAGGCAGGTGCTCTGAAGATCATCCATGACAAGTTTCGCGCCAAGAAGACAGCAGAAGAGATGGAGAAATGGAAGAAGACGTTTGCTCCTGCAATTGAAGCACAGAAGGAACTATCCTTATACCTTAATAAAGCCGTCCATGAGGAGCTAAATCCTTTAAAAGTCCTGGACCTCTTCCGTCGAATATCTGACGAGGTGAGTCAACATAACCAGTATGAACGTAATCTCATGAAGCCGTTGTAGGACTGCGAACTTCTAGGACTGCAACCTGGGTGGGGTAGACCCGAAGAATTCATCTGGCAGTATCTCTCAGTGCCTCCCGTTTGCATCCGACCCTCCGTGGCTCAAGATGGTGCTTCTAATGAAGACGACTTGACCGTTAAGCTGACGGAGATTGTTTTCACGAACGCGTTGATCAAACAAGGCTTACTTCGTGGCTCGCCAACACCCCAGTTCATGGTGCTCCTCCCTCCCTTCCTGATGTAGCTGTCATACTGATCATCCTATCCGCAGGAACAATGGGAATTTCTCCAACTTTCCGTAGCCATGTATGTCAACTCAGAACTTCCAGGTGTACCATCACAACCAGGTCAAAAGCCCATCCGTGGGTTCGTTCAGCGGTTAAAAGGAAAACAAGGTCGCTTCCGAGGAAACTTGTCAGGAAAACGTGTCGACTTTTCCGGGCGGACGGTCATCTCACCCGACCCCAACCTCCGCATCGACGAAGTTGCTGTTCCAGAAAGAGTAGCAAAGATCCTCACCTACCCCGAACGTGTTACACCACATAATATAGAGACGCTACGCAAAGCAGTGAGGAACGGTCCTGATGTGCATCCCGGTGCAAATTATGTCAGTCGAGGGGATACCAAGAAATTCTTGAAATTCGCTAATAGAAGTTCCATTGCCGATGGCCTTGCGGTTGGAGACGTAGTGGAGCGCCACGTCATCGATGGTGATATTGTGTTATTCAATCGACAGCCAAGTTTACACAAAGTTTGTCAGAGTTCTCTTACTAAGGATGCTGTCTTTGACTGATCATATATCTGATAGTTGTCTATCATGTGTCACAGGGTAACTTCTCTGCTTTGCTGACTGTGTACTCAAAAAATTCATCACGGCTTGTAGGCGAAAGTAAGACCTTGGCGGACATTTAGGCTGAACGAGTGTGTTTGTGGCCCATACAATGCCGACTTCGATGGTGACGAAATGAATCTTCGTACGTGATCGCTCTGAAAAACGATTTCTCATTCTCAACGGACTCTCTAGACGTCCCACAAACCGAGGAGGCTAGGACCGAAGCTCTGGAACTCATGAGCGTCAAGCACAATCTAGTTACACCACGTAATGGCGACCCAGTCATTGCAGCCATTCAGGATTTCATCACAGCGTCTTACCTCCTCTCCCGTAAAGATACTTTTCTCGACCGACGACAATTCACCCAAATCTGCTGTTACCTTGGGGATGCCAATATGCAAATTGATATCCCTCCCCCTACGATCTGGAAACCCACCAGGTTATGGACCGGAAAACAAATCTTTAATGTCCTGATGCGGCCCAACAAGCAGTCCAAAGTCTTTGTCAACGTTGAGTCAAAATGCAACAAGTGGGAGGAAGCCAAGGCCGAAAATTACCCAAAACGCATGGCTCCTGCCAACGATCTCTCGCCGAACGATGGATGGCTTGTTGTTGTGAACAGTGAAATAATGTGCGGTGTCATGGACAAAGCGACAGTTGGTAGCGGCAAAAAGAAGTCAATATTTGGTATTATCCTACGAGATTATGGTCCACATGAAGCCGCTGCTGCTATGAATCGCCTGGCCAAACTTTGTGCTCGTTACTTGGGTACGTATAGGTCCCGCCACTAACGCGATTGGTGCACTAAACCCCTTCTATTTAGCCAACTACGGGTTCTCTCTTGGCATAAACGACGTTATTCCGGGGCCTGAACTTAAGGACAGAAAGGAATCGCTCGTCGAGGAAGCCTATGCTGTGTGTCAAGACCTCATCGCTCAGGCCAAGAAAGGAAAACTTGAGAACAAGCCGGGTTGTAATCAAGAACAGACTCTCGAAGCCCTCATTTCCTCTGAACTATCCAAAGTCCGTGAAGCCGTCGGTCAAATTTGTATGAAGGAGTTGAGCAGACATAATGCCCCTCTCATCATGGCAACCTGTGGTTCGAAAGGTACATGTGTCTGGCGCATTGACTTGGCTCTCGATGTTAACCCGATCTCTAGGTTCCGTGATCAATGTATCGCAAATGGTTGCTTGTGTAGGACAACAGATTATCGCTGGCCACCGTGTACCCAATGGTTTCCAAGATCGCTCTCTTCCCCACTTCCCCAAGAAGTCTAAAGAGCCTCCTTCAAAAGGATTCGTCCGAAATAGCTTCTACTCTGGACTGGTTGCCACTGAGTTCCTGTTTCACGCCATCTCGGGTCGAGAAGGCCTAGTAGATACAGCTGTAAAAACCGCCGAGACAGGTTACATGCAGCGTCGTTTGATGAAGGCACTGGAGGATTTGACAACTCAGTATGATCTCTCGGTCAGAAATTCTACTGGTGGCGTCGTTCAGTTTCGGTATGGAGATGATGGATTGGATCCTGCCTGTCTGGAAGGAGATGCACAGCCTATCGACTTGGATCGAGCTTGGACTCACGTTTCAGTGAGTGTGGTTCTTTGCTGTCTGTTTACACCTGGTATTAAACAAGTTAACAGGTTTCAACTAGTCGTGCAGGTCGCAGCTTACTTCCATTTGAAATCCTCGAGATCACAGATAAAGAACTGGCAACGCCGCGCTTTGCTAGCGAATGTACTCAAACGTATTTGGATTCTGTCCGAAATTTCATCCATGACCGTGTGGCTCGCAAGATTGCTGAAAATAGGAAGTGTCGTGGCATGTTTGAGGCATTGGAACGTGAGGAGGAGTGGGACGCGGATACTGATTTATCCATGGGCGCTACAGGTGAGTAAGATGTCTTGCACTCGATTCTAATGCTGACGGCCTCAAAGATGCTGAAATCGCCATCGTCAACAACAAAACCAAGGCAACAGAAACACAGCTTCGCAGATTCCTTGACATCTGTTGGGTCAAGTATGTCAAAGCACGTATTGAACCAGGTACATCGACTTGTCCTATCAAATATGAAACAAGCGCCCATAACTTGTCTGCTTTAGGTTCCACTGTAGGTGCCGTTGGCGCCCAGTCCATTGGCGAACCAGGAACTCAGATGACATTGAAAACCTTCCACTTTGCTGGAGTCGCATCAATGAACGTGACTCTCGGTGTACCACGTATCAAAGAGATCATCAATGCTGCCAAAGCCATCAGCACGCCCATCATCAGTTGCAAACTCGTGACGCGTGATAGTGAAGCTTCTGCTCGTATTGTCAAAGGTCGGCTCGAAAAGACTCTACTTGGAGACGTACGTCATATTATATTCCAATCACCTCTACTTATCCCGCTATCAGGTTGCTAGTGTCCTAGAAGAAGCTTGGGCGCCAGAGTATGCTTATATTGGCATTCTTGTTGATACCGAGGCGATACGGAAACTTCAGGTGCGTCCCTGAGTCGCGTGGCGGAGCAGGGTTTGACAATTGGTAACACGTAGCTCGAACTCACGCTGGACGACATCAAATGGGCCATCGTCAACGCGAGGAAGCTGAAGATCAAGCAAGAGGTACTTTGTCTTATCTTATCTGAAGGAGACCTTTACTCACCTCTTCCTAGTCCATCACTATAGTTCCCCGGAAAAACCGTCTGCGTATCTATGTTGATGGCCTGGACAAGTATTACCGATTACGCGAGTTGAAGAGAGGTCTTCCAGATATTGTAGTGAAAGGAGTGCCCACCATTTCGCGCGCCGTTATCAACATCAAGGACAAGGACGATACTAAGGGGAAGAAAAATGACAAGGAACTTCTTGTTGAAGGGTACGGTTTGCAAAAGTGCATGATTACTGAAGGTAAGGCATGTCTTTACTATATGGTCGCTCCACTCACTGTTAAATTTAGGTGTTATCGGGGAACAAACGACGTCCAACCACGTCATTGAGGTTGCTCAAGTCCTAGGAATTGAAGCAGCAAGAAGAACCATCGTCAACGAAATTCAATATACGATGAAGTCGCATGATATGATTATTGACCCGCGGCATGTTATGCTGCTAGGCGACGTTATGACGTATAAGGCGAGTTGACATACTCGATGATTGATGCTTGTCGGGCTGTTGCTAACCTCCGGGCAACAACGTAGGGTGAAGTCCTTGGAATTACACGGTTCGGTGTCGCCAAAATGAAAGACAGCGTGTTGATGTTGGCATCATTCGAGAAGACAACGGATCACTTATTTGATGCATCTGCATATGGCAAGAATGACAGCATATCAGGTGTGTCTGAGAGTATTATTATGGGCAACCCTGCGGCGATGTGCGGGACATCAATGTCAGTGTTTTTATTTTTCCACCTCGTATGACGCGCTCGAGGCTGACTTCTTTTCTCCTAGGCCCGCATTGATCAGGCCTCCTCCTGTCCTCAAAAAACCTCGAAAACTCCTGTTCGAAGAGGCTCTATGATAAATTTATTGCGTTCTCTTTGCTTTCGTTGTCTTGTTTATGGACACATGCATTTATGAAACCATCATACACAATTAGAATGTACTGTAGATCAACCGTCCAAGGAGATTGTAAGTTGTACTCGACCGAGGCCCTTTAGTATGACGACAACCAACGCTGACCTTGGACCTTTCAAGGTCCCGAATATAATAGTAGGGTTCAATGACGTCTGTTACTCTGCTCACCGAAGGTCCAATGTGCGTCATCGTCGGAAGCTGGCCTCGAGAGAGAAGGTGATAGGTGATGGCAACAGCGAATGGCAAATACTACTACAAAGGGCAAGTGATCTACAGGTCGCGTACACACACACATATGAGTAGAAATTTCCGTTATATCCGTGTTAGGCGACACTGAGTGGCACCAGGAGTAGACCGAGGAACAAAACAAGAACGATCCCTCGATGAGATTCGTGGTGTCGAAAGATCGGGCACATCGTGATGATGGCTAACAGACCCTGGCGATCGAGAGATATCCCTCGGTAAAGGTCGCTTTCCAATGTCCAGGGCCCAAACCTTAGATGGGAACCCGGGTTTTTCGACATACTTGGTGGTTGATCCCGGGTTCAACGTTGGATTGGCCGTTTGGAAGAAACCTCCGAGGATAATGAGGAGAAAGAGACTATTATAGAGTGTGTTCTGTTCCGTGGTGATTTGTTGGGTTGCAATACATTGCTACCTAGTCTAGTTCCCGAGGAGTCGAATGACCGTCTCGAATGTCTGTCCTGTTCCGTGGCGATTTGTTGGAATACATTGCTACCTAGTCTAGTTCCCGAGGAGTCGAATGACCGTCTCGAGTAGTACAGCTCTGACGTAGTTTAGGGTGTCTACGACGGAAATACTGCCAATGACGTCATTGTACTCTGTATACTGTCCTGTCTTTCTCCAACCTCTTCAACCTCCACACGGAACCTATGGCCTCCGAACTCGACATCTGATGGACACTCAGAGGCGATATTCACTTGGAAATTCGCCAAGTTCCAGCAGAAAGCGCTACAATGTCAGTATGAATACTTGCAGCTTACCCAGTGAATGAGCGGCCCCGACACAGTCGGGTGTGGAAGGTCATTTCACGCAAGGCGCAAGTAGTGCACCGCAACAAAGTGCAGACGAGAGAGGACAAGGGAGACAGGCAAGGGCCCAACCACTTGCAAAGGCTGGCTTTATACCACAAACTCGAGAAGATCCTTGGCTTTAAGGCCCTCGTTTGCTCTATTCTCATCCATTGCAGCCTGAGTCGGTGAGCGAGGGGCTCAGGGGATTTGATTGGTCCTTGGATATCCTGCAGCGCGCCCACACGACGTCATTTCCCGACAAAGTCCGCCCTTCCTCCCGACCCTGTGACGTCTCTCGCACTGCACCCTCCCAAAGTCACACCCTTTCCTCGGACCCTTATCATTACTTGTCCACTTGTTTACTTCCTGCATCGCTGCGAACATCACTTTTGTCGCTCATCACCCCTCTATCCACCATCATACCCCTCGGACTCCTGAACTCGCTCAACACACATAATTCGGGGTACAACACCAGCTTCTCAATTACGAGCACAACGTCGATATATGATATATACGAGTCAATCAATTATGCCGCGGGGGGTGACGAATGGGAACTAAACAAGCCAACGTGAACAAAGATCATATCGATACAAAGTCGATGAAGCAACAGTAAAGGCGTGTAAGATCAAGAATGAAATGTAGAAAGGAAGCCATCAAACCAAGAAAACCCACGGACACAACTCCTCAAACTCAAGTATCTCCACCAGTAGAAGCAGCAGCGACATCGCCATTACTGTTGTTTCTATGTGGTGCACCGCCTCTAGTCAACCCAGCTTGTGATAAGCCCCTAGCAGCAAAACCTCCACCTCGTCCTCGGCCCCGACCTGCACCTCTAAAGGGCTCGCGTGACTCGCGGTCAGTCGCCTGCTTAACATCGGGTACGATATCTTTAATTTTCTGGTGGCGGTGAGTGAGAAATTTTTGATGAGCGTCAGTCGACATACCTCTGCATGTTTTTCCAACCCGCGCTTCATACCCGCTTCATCAACAAACTCGATGTACGCGATCTTAGCATGACCAAGGTGTTTGGGGAAACTGATTTTGGTGATCTAAACAAGTGTAAGGCATATTGTCTATGACGACATCACATTCATTACTTACGCCCTCCTTAACCTCGGCAAAGAACTCTCGTACATCGGCATCGTTAACTTGAATCGTCGACGGCATCTTCATGAAAATAGTCCAAGGATGACGCGCTGGCCGGCTAGGTTTAGGTGAGCGGACACCGGAACCGACAGACTCAACAGGCGATTTTGGTTCCTCCGACGTCGTGGCATCAGCCGTGGACTTTTGAGGCTCGGGTGTAGCGGCAGCGGGAGTCGACGTTTCGGGAATAGTGGAGGTTCCAGTATTTTTAGGAACATCAGGTGTGTTTCTGCCAGACTTGCTATCCCTCCTGTTATCACGCTTCCTGTCCTTCTTGGGCCCCTGCTTCTCCTTGTCCGAGGATGTACCGTTGACTTTTGGGGTAGATGGAACGGGACTAGCGGCTCCAGAGGCAGAGGCAGGAGGTGGTGGTGTTGCAGCATTGGATTTGTTAGCCAGGTGGGGTGGTAGCGGCTTTTCAGGGGCAGGGGGAGCAGGCGTCGGCTGCTTGGTCGGTGGCTGACTGCCATTGACGGTTTGCGGTGGGAGGGCTGACGCAGCAGAGCTGGGAGTGGGGGCAATGGTTGTGCTCCGGCGGTAGGCATAGTTGAAACCTATGAAGAAAACATGATCAGCTGGTGGTGTGATTAATTATTAGTTTCAGGGTCACCTTGGCTTTTCAGTTCCGAGCTGACGCGTCCATCCTTCACGTCGAGGACCAGTGAACCATAGGCGGCATCACAAAGATTCCAATTCCAGCAGTTTTTCCACGCGGGCTCTTCACCAGTGGCAGTGGCACCGGGACCAGTGGATGGCTGAGGTGCTGGAATACGCTCAACGACGGAGAGAGCCTTTTCGAGAAGGATTCGTTGATTGTCATCAATCACGAGGTCAACCTGATTTTTTACGCTATCCCAAACTTTATCCCAGCCTTCCTTGCCCATTGCTAGCTTGTGTCGGAAGCCCTCGAAATCGGGCTGGACACTGAATTCATTGTAAGATGTAGCATAGCGGAAGTGAAGGCCAGCAGAAATAGTAAGATCTGTCTTGAGGACAAGGGCAAGTTGAGAAATAATACCCTCGCGTCCGGGGCTGGCATGAGTGACCAGGAGGCGTGTTTCTGAGGGGTCGAAGACGCGCTGGGCCGTGTCTACGAGCTCGCCGATTTGCAATGCAGTTGTCCACATGGTTCCGCCTCCTCCTGCTATTGTTGCCTTGCCCTCTCCATTGTCGAACATTTTGTGGGGCACGAGAGCACCTCCGAGGCCGAACAAGCGGAGCTTGACACCACCGAGGTCGAGGAGACGTGTCGTGGCTTCATCGATGATATGGAGATTCTCGATATTATATGTACCTGCTCTGAGTTTCTCAAGGACGGTGACATCCTCGCAGGTACCCCAGACGGTGAAAACGGGGACGTGGAGCTTGATCTGGCCTGCGAGGAGGAGTGGAAACTCGGAGAGGAGAGAAACGTTGACGGTCGACCGAATAGTGTCCGGGTTGTCTGCAGCAAGCAGATGTGTGCGTTGTGCCTGGGGAATAAGGGGTGAATACTGGGTTACATGGCGAAGAGTGCGGTCTGTTATGCGGCCAAGGCTGGCTGCCTCAAAGAAGCCAAAGTCGCCTGTGTGGATGATTGCAGCTGCGTTTTCCTGGCGCGCAAGGTCGTTGAGTGAGCTGAGATTTCCTCTGATATCTGCAATACACAGGACGCGTGCATGAGCAGAATCGAGAGGAATAGAGAGGGTGCGGACGGCGGACGAGGTCATCGTTGAGGACAGATTTCAAATTTCGCACTCAGCCTCTCAACCCTTCCTCGGCTTTCTCCGGCACACGTTTTGTGCACTCTCCCCCATGAACACCGCTGGGCTCCTTGCCGCTGCCATTTCTCTTGCTCCAGACACCGCAGTAGCTGTCCATAGTCTCGTCCCGGATACTGGCTCAATCTCACCCCCAGATGTGCTCCACAGTGCCCGCCGTCATCTCGTTTCTTCCAGGCAAATACAGGACGCACTACTTCCTAGCGTCCAGCTCGGGCACAGACCAGCTCTCTATGTCTTCTCAATAGTCCCTGCTGTGCGTATGCAGGCTACAGTGTCGGCGATGGATGCACTGCGCTTCGATGGTCTCGTAGCGCCCAGCACCGCTTCCTATTTCCCTTTTCAGAAGATCTATGAACAACCCCGGCATATCCTCTCCCACTTCCTCAGTGCAGTTCGCACTCGTCTCATCGACAATATCGTCTCTTCTGGCTCTGGTGTACAGCGCTGCAAGGACGGCTTTCTCATATCACACCAGCAACTCACCCCAGAAACAGACTGGGGGGCTGGCTGGGAGTACAAAGCTCTCAGCAGACCACTCATATTTTGCCACATCCAGCTACAGCCTACCTCGTCTGCTATTCTTATTCGACCGACATTACTCCCGACCCCCTACCTTCCCCTCCCTTCTTGTTTGCCGCTTCTTCCCCGTTCCCCTATCCTTCTCCTCCCCTATGGTACCCCAGCCTACTTTCTGACCACCTACTCTGGTCCCACTTCTGTTCTTGTGCGCCAGTTTACGGACGCGCTACAAGGACATGGCCAGCCCCCACTTGACTCGTCATTCATCATTGGATGGATCAGTGTCGAAAATAGACGAGGCGAAGATAAGGGTATCACCTTCATCTATCCCACCCGTTTGTGCCTGGCATTCGTCCCAGCCCTCAATCGGTCCCTTCTCGATTATACCCCTGACCTCCCTGGTCCCTTGCAGCCTTCGCCCAAACTCCTTAGTGCTTCCACGCCTTTGTCTGAATGTCCCCCCATTACATACCCGTATCGGCCATCCCTCTTGGGCTCTCCTACCACCGAGCTTAAGGCATTCCGGACACTGACTCTGTCCAAGTCCAAAAATATTCGGACTGTCGCTGCTCAAGTCAGCAGCTACGTTGACCATGTTGCCAAGGATAGAGAACGTGAGCGTGAACGCCTTAAGAGAGAGCGTGAAGGTGGTACTGCTCACTCTCCCAGTCTACTCGCTCGTACAACACCATCAACGTCTTCAAACCCTCAGAATGCTGCTCCTCCGCCACCTCTTGCAGTACATACGCCCACACCAACCACTACAGCTGCTATGCCCACACAGAACTTCTACCCTTCCCCACCTCAGGCTGATACTACCGCAGTACCTATACCAGGAAATACTTCTCCCGTCCTTCCAGTCGCCCCTCAACCGCCGGTCACGCAGACACCAGCCCCTAGTACTACTCAAGTCCAAGCACCTCCCCTGACAGCTTCGTCATCTTCTTCCTATGACCCTTTTGGCTATCTCGGTATGAACATGGTTGATATGGATATGGACTTTGGTATGGACATGGGTATGAACTTTGGCATGGGTATGGGTATGAATCTAGGAGGTAACTCGGGCACAACCTCCGCCGGTCCTGCCAACAGATCAACATACAGTGATGGTGCTTCCCGCGAAATGGGTCTCGGCGGTAGTTCAGGCATGGATTTTGAGGACTTTACAGATGACGATTTCAACTTCTTCGATCAGCCATCAACTCATGCACCCGCACCACCGCCTCCGCCGCCGCCGCCGCAACATCAGCCTACCACGTCCGGTATTTCTGCCATCCCGAACTCCCTGCAGGTCACCTCACCGCCCCTCTTTGGTGACGTACATCTTTCTGGCCCAGGGCCTCCTCACCCAACGCCCCATTCACAACCCACTCCCGCGTCACATGGAGGACCCTGGTCTTCGAACTTTCCTGAAGGTTTTACACCTCGATCGGTCGAACACATGGACTCCGTTATCCCACCTGAACTGGCCACAGCTTCTCCCAGTGCAACACCTCTCATCAACAACAATAATGTTGATGGCGCCTGTCCCTTGACGCCCAATGTACATTTAGACCCTCATCCTCACTCGCTTCAACCACCTCCCGATATCACGGTATTAGACGATTCTCGGAAAATCTTCAATTTCGACCCTATCCCGTTTTCAAAATACCATCGTGTGTGTGATGGCAAGTACGCTCCTGCCGGAAAGTTCGGATTGCCTAGTCCGCCACCGGATGAACCTGAGGTTCCACCATTACCCGTGAAGCCCGTTGCACGGAAACGTTCTCCTGGTCTACGACATCCAACAGTTGTTAATTATAACAAGAAACCCGCCGAGAACACCACAGGTACAACAAGTTGGAAACCCCGATATGATGCAATTACAGACCCTAGAGTTGGTGTTATGCGGAAACTCATCGGTGTCAAACGGAAGCTTACGGTACAAGGCGGTCGGACTGGAAAGGATGTACGAACGTCGCCTTGGACGACTGAACACGAAGAATGGAAAGTTCACCGATCAGCGGGGGATCCCAAAGACATTGACTCTGAACCTTCCGAAGACGAGATGAGCCAGTCAGAAGATGGTGTTTCAGAGGAAGAAGAAACGCCAGCCACTTCACGTCCAAGCACACCACCACCTTCATACCTGCCTCTCGGCCCAACTCTCATTCACACCCAATTCCATCACACATACCTCCTCCCTCTTAGTAAACCTCTCCGACCACCAGGTTCCTCAATCTCCGGTCCAGGTGCCCATGGCGGATTAGCTGTGACACCTATGCCTATAGCCAATGTTCCAACTCCCGTTTCTCCAGCAGCAGGACTGGGCCTCACAGCTGAAAAGTGGCGAGCGTTAGAAGTGGTGATTAATGTTCTTGCAAAAGAGGCCGTTGAGAATGTTGTGTGGCGGGATACGTGGACTACGAGCAATGCGTTTGGGTTGTCGAATAAGGCGTTGGTTACTGAGGGGAAAAAGCTTACAGAGATTTGGGTTAGTGATATCAAGTTTGTGGAAAGGGTCTTTGGAAACTTGGAAGGCGTTCAAACGGGCTTGACGGTCAATGATGTCTTTGGTTTAGGTATGTCCTTGAACCTTTGTGTTTGTGCCATTACTGAATCTTCGGTTTTCAGATTCGCCTGCGATACCGTCTACCAGATCCCAAGCCTTACAGGTTCTGACCTCTCCCAAGGTTTCTGTAGGCAAGGGTGAGGCGATTGTTACTGTACTTCCGCCTGCACTCCGATTTTGGGAGAAACTGGGTCTTGGCCCAAAAAATGGAGAGAAGGATGGAACGGTGTACGTGCTGTTCGCGGACGATGGAGAGCAACGTCGTGCCGCCGAGGTCGCCAACTGGCTCACTGGTGTTTGCACGGTTTACGAGGTTCGTGATTACATTCTACAATTTAAGGACATGAAACTCATTCTGCTTCTGTAGACCAAACATCTAGGCAAGTTAAGTCCGGGTACAAGCACGTATTGCGTCAAGGATGGTCTTGTGCCGTTGAGATTCGACCTTTCATTCAGAAAGCTCTTTGGTAGGAGTGCTCCACTTCTATTTATATACCAGCCTAACTCTCCGTTCAGCGACGTTTGCAACAGGACTCTCTACGGTCTCAACGCCCATCGTTCTCTTCCTCGTGGTGCCTATAACCTTCATGAGTCTCTCATCCTCAGTCTTCCGTCAGATCCTCTCCACAATGCAAAAGGCTCTCAAGACCCTTCCCGAGAACCGAGTAATAGTTCAGCTGATCCCTGAGCACACGATCAACCATATTGAATCCGACCCTGCGAGTACAAACCAACTTGAGTCCTTCTGCATAAACCTGTATAACCGCATTCTTGTTCCTGTCGCTCAACCACTCGCACGTATATTCTCACCGGACAATACACCTATACCCGTCAAATCATACCTTCAAAAACCCATCTTCACTCTCGCGAGACCCATATACAACAAAGTTACGTACACAAGAAGTGTTCATGCATCTCTGGACGTGCTGGATCGGTACACATTGTTACACGTCGGATACCGGGTAAGCAGTTGTGGCAAATGGGTTATGGCTGCCTGTGTTGATCAACGTGGAGAGGCATGGGATCAGGCGGTATGGCTTGTAAAGACCGATCAGCAAGACAGTGATGGTGAAGCAAGTGCAGGTACCACTGGTAGTGGTATTGCCGGAGCCAGTGGTTCGGTTTCAACCCCCAACTCTGGGACTGGCATAGGAGGGAGTCATGAGGAGTCATTCGCAGCGAAAAAAGTTTGGGAGTTTGTAACCGGATTTGCTAAGAGAGCGGACGTTGAGTGGAGGATCGTAATCTCCAAGCTTGGGATTATGGATGAAGCAGAGTTGACAGGTTTGTCCCAATAATTTATTTTAGTATCCTGAAATTGGTCTCAATCATGTTACCCTCTAGCATGGACAACATTTTTATCAACTGTGATACCCACGAGTGGGCCCGGCTCTGTCCATGTTTCTCTTATCTGTGCGGATCCAGATTCTTCCTGGCTTTTCACGAAACTTAGTCCAGACCTCCCACACCACCAACCTGGTACCAACACGAGCAAATCTCCTCCGCCCAAACACAGTATATTCTCAGACGCATCCAGTATGACCTATGCTCTATTCCCTACGACCGTCTTACCCATCGCCACCCCACCTACTCAGTCTGATTTAGGTCTTTCTTTACCTTATGTTGCTGATCCTTCAAGCATTGGGAGTAACGGATTGGGTGATGAAGATTCGGAGAGTACGGTTACTAGTCCTACTACCACACATTCAACCGCAGCCGCAGCAACAACGACAACGCCTACAACTACTATTCCTACTACCCCTATTTCACCAACTTCTGCTTCGACATCTACAATGTCAGGGTTGATACCTCATCCAGTCGGCTTAGTACCGAGATCTACAACGTGCCTCGTTCGTGTGCCACGTTCCGCTCCACTCACTTCAATTTCTATGCTTCATATCCATGTTTTATCAACGCGCTGTTCCCCCCCTTTGTTGGCCAAGAAGACTAGCGCGGTCGAGTTGAAGACTATTCATGCAGATGTGACAAAGAATTTCTACGAGTTGAGTGTATTGGCTCATTCTCGATGGAAAATATCTGCGCCTGAACCTGGCAGCAGTACTGGGTCGACCAGTAGTTCGAATTTAGGTTTGGGTATTGGTTCGAGGACGGGTGTCAATCCGATTTTACCTATTCATTTAGCTATGGTAGATATTATGGGTCAGGTAACGGATGGTGCGGATGGTGTTGAAATTGATTCTTGATTTTTTTGCTTATTTGGGTGTTTCTTTTATCTAGTCATTCATAGCCATCCGTCATTTCTCGGTTCTGGTCTTGTCTTTCTTTTTTCCTACACGGTCATCACAGCTTGCTTTCAACTCTCACAATGTAATCTATCACTCTCCCTATACTAGTATCACGTTACATACCTTGTCTATTTATTCTGTAATCAGGTCGATTCACCAGATACACAACAAGAATTTCATGCATACACACAAAGGGGACAAGTGTATTGAGGAGCAAAATAGGATAGCAAGATCGTCCAGGCATTAGGTATATATAATATGCGCAGCAAGACCAGAGCAAGAGCGATCACTGGTTCTTTTTCTCGACCGCACTGTACCCTTTCGGCGCATCCATATGGTGCGGATGGTGTTGAAATTGATTCTTGATTTTTTTTTGTTTATTCGGGTATTTCTTTTATCTAGTCGTTCATAGCCATCTGTCATTCTTGGTTCTGGTCTTGTCTTTCTTTTTTCCTACACGGTCATCACAGCTTGCTTTCAACTCTCACAATGTAATCTATCACTCTCCATTAATCTAGTATCACGTTACATACCTTGTCTATTTATTCTGTAATCAAGTCGATTCACCAGGTACACAGCAAGGATTTCATGCATACACACACAGAAGGGGACAAGTGTATTGAGGAACAAAGTAGGATAGCAAGATCGTCCAAGCATTAGGTATATGTAATATGCGCAGCAAGACCAGAGCAAGAGTGATCACTGGTTCTTTTTCTCGACCGCACTGTACCCTTTCGGCGCATCCATACGCGTCGGGGTCTGGATACTAGCAAGAGCCTCAATACCCATGATGAGAGCCGGTAGGAGGATAAAGAATACAATAAGAAGGGAGGTAACTAGGCCGGTCGTAAAGAACACGGTGCTTTGTGCCGACGGGGTAACAACAGGCTGTTGCGACGAGTTGGTAATGTCAATGGCAGGTCGTGAAATCGTGTCTGGGGCTTGACGGGCCTGGAGGTTGGGGATTCCAGGACCAGTGTAGATGATGAAATGCGAAGGGAAGACGGAAGTGATGGTGGTGAGTTCGGCTGCGAGAGTCGAATCTGTGGTTCAAAAGGTAAGTACTAGATCTGACGTCACTTTCATACAGCTTTCGAAAGAAAGAGCTCACCGTGTGTCTCAAAATCAGAGTTTTGGTTGGTCTTGGGCATATTTAAGCACAGAACGTGCTTTTTACCCTCTTCGAGAGAGACGTCACCAGATGACGAAGGTCCTGGTGAGTAGTTGAGGTAACGGGCGCCACAGCGGGTTGAAAGGGATTGAGCGGTGCGTGGCATGTTTATTGAGCCAGATACTTTGAAGGAGCGTGCATATGATGCAGAGGATATGCTGCGGGCGATATGGGATGACGGAGCGTGGTTTGCCTGAAAGAAAACCAAAGAATTGTTAGAAGCTGTAGTGAAGCTGTATGAAAGACATACTCCTGGTTGCTCTATGAGAACTACGGCATCGAAGTCGCATAGTTGGTCATTATTGAGGATGTGGTCGATGAACTTGGACGACCTGAGCTTCCCTGGAAGCGAGTCGAGCGCAGTCGACCTTTGACGACGTCAGTCAGCCAGTAACCAAGATAACAAAAAGGTTCAACGCACCTTGATGATGACCAAGTAACAAAAGAGATGTCTGCAAGAGTAGAAGTGGCCGAGGCGAGGGCGAGGGCGATGGTGAGGAGCCTGGCAGCCATAATGGAGGATGTGGACTGAGTTCGGAGTCGGGATGATGGCAAAGTCCAAATCAAGCCAAGTGGCAGGTCGGAATGGTCACATGACCGGTCATCATCCGAGATTAACATATGACACTAGGCCGGACCTACTCCGTGAAGGTACACTTCCAACTTTTTCTCCCTCTACCATTGCTTTGACGATGTTCAGGTCTGCTGCTCTTCGTTCACTTTCGTCTGTCGCCAGAGCTCGCGCGATACCAGCCGCTAGGTATGCCGATCATTGATGTGTTCCTCTATACCGGACTTACCTACCATACTTGTCCATTGCAGAGCTTTCTCGACCTCGAAATGCATTCGGAGTGAAGTTGGCGTTCCGACATCTCTAGACGTCTTCACAGAGGAAGAACAGATGCTGAGGGAAGCTGGTGAGTTGATCTATTGATTCTATCTCTCTTTTACGCCTTATCCCGCATCTCCTAGTTCAACGGTTCGCCGTGGACGTCGTTGGCCCCAAGGTCCGAGAGATGGACGAGAATGAACAAATGGACTCCTCAGTCATCAAGGGCCTCTTTGAACAAGGCGTATGTCATTCCGGTGAATCAATCACTGAACCTGGCACTCATCAAGTCCCGTTTCTCTCCAGCTCATGGGTATTGAGACCAACCCGGATTATGGAGGAGCTGGTTCTTCATTCACCTCCGCAATTATAACCATTGAAGAGCTCGCTAAAATAGACCCCTCTGTTTCCGTATTGTGTGATGTTCACAACACACTTGTCAACACCGTCGTTCGCACCTACGGCACTCAGGAACAGAAGGACAAGTGGTTACCCCTCTTGGCCGAGAAGACAGTTAGTCCTTTCAAAGTTTAAGCTTATCTATGTTTTAAAACCGACGTTAGCTTGGTTCTTTCTGTCTGTCTGAGCCTGCCTCTGGCTCCGACGCTTTTGCTCTTCAAACCCGTGCCAAGAAGGAAGGCGACTATTACATCCTCAATGGGTCCAAGATGTGGATTACAAACTCATGGGAGGCCGACTTCTTCCTCATCTTCGCCAATGTTAGTGGAATCTACAACACATACTCCACTTATCTTTTTTCCGACTGTTCATACCCCATTCTAGGTTGATCCAAGCAAGGGTTACAAGGGCATCACTTGTTTCATCGCCACGAAAGATATGGGCATTGAGATCGCGAAGAAGGAGCAAAAACTTGGCATCCGTGCTTCCTCGACATGTACGCTCAATTTTGACGACCTCAAGATTCCTGCGGAAAATGTTCTTGGTGGTGAAGGCAAAGGTTACAAGATTGCTATTGAAATCTTGAACGAGGGTGAGCCCTTTCCACAATCCGAGGTTTTCGTCTGACTTATGATGCACAAGGTCGCATCGGTATCGCTGCCCAGATGCTTGGCCTTGCCCAGGGTGCCTTCGACAAAACAGTTCCCT
>KQ962668.1:47711-70553 GCA_001563735.1 Leucoagaricus sp. SymC.cos
ACCAGTGATGTTCCTATCCTTCATTTATCAAGAGCTGAGACTCGCTGAAAACACTGAAGTCAACTGTAGTCATCAACGAGCCCGGGCAACTGGAAGATAAATTTATACTGGAACATCGGCAATATTGTCTCTGGAGTCTTGAAGACAGGCCATCCATATCTTGATGTTTTGTTGGGTTGCCGTAACAAGGCCTGTGATTAATATGATCGACAGCACTGCTTCCGTCGCCTTTCCGGAGGCCGGCGGTAAGTCGTGGACTATCGTCAATCCAGTAATACCGTAGCACAATGCTCGCTTGTTAGCATTGTTGGCAGGATGGCGTTAACTTGCACAGACCCAGCGTTCAACGTTCAAGTCTGTTGTTTGGACAACACTACGGCAGCCGACGAACAACTTGAGTGACCGATGACCGAGACCAGTCGGCTTTCTCAGCGACGATCAGCGTTTATGAGCATTTGTGATATTTTTGTCCCTAACGCGCAATTTCTATGCACTTCCTCCGCAAGCTGTGCTGACAACCTTGCTTGACATTATTCAACGCGGAAATTAAATGCCGAGACTCAATGCGACTCGGGTGGCTTGAGTGGCTTGTACAGTCGAGGACACGCAAAGCCAACTACCCTATATGGGTTTTCATAAGTCCATGTGAAAGTTGGCTCATTTGATAGCCCTTGACAAAGGCTTTCAAACGAGCCTAGAATGAAAGAAATCTATCGAGCGCTTCACCTGCAAAAGTCTATTTAAGGAAATAAGCCCGAAATTATGAATGGATGTCAAATAAATTGATATAAATCGCGAAAAATAGCGCAATCGCTTCCGTTTGAAAGGCCGAGTATGATCTTCGAGTATGAAAAAGAATTGACGAGTGGTTGCTGTGGAAAATATTGAATGTTTTGCCCCTTTTCTCCAGACCTCTTGTCATCAATGGGCAAAAAGAAGCTCAAACGAAACATCACAGGCCTACGGAATCAGCCCCAGAAGACCACTGGATCTGAAAAGGCCATCCGAGACACTGGGCATGAATGCATTTTCATCCCAAATTTTCATTGTGAGCTTAATCCTATAGAAATAGTGAGCCTTCTGCAACATTGTTCTTTACTGCTTTGAATTCATGTTTTAAATCTTTAATTCTTTCAATACTGGGGGTGGGTTAAGTATTGGTACAGACAGGTCCCAAAAGCCAACCTGGAGCAGGCAAATCGGACTGCTGCAATCAATGCCTTTGATGCCTGTCCAGCCGATGTCATTTGTCAATTCATTAATTGGTCATGGCATTTCATGAGCGCACATCATGTTGGCTTAACAGGGAAAGCAGCGGCCCGGGCAGTTCATAAACAGAAGGGTCATTGTGCTGTCTCATAAAGCGTGATGATGCTCCTTGGTGTTATTGTCAATCAGAACAACGATAACTTGCTCAGTACATAACAAAAATTTTCCAAAAATTTATGAAAGGAACCAAAAAAGCGTGGGAATTTTTTCGGAACTGTGTTTTTCGGCTCTTTTCCAAGATCTGAGTACGGCTCCAGAGTTTCGAAAAAATCCAATGTCTAGTTATCGAGATATGAAACTAGTTGGCTTTGCTTGTCCTCGACTGTAAGTGACTCGCCTTTGCGGTGGCCGTTATATGAATCAGCCCTGGACCTGAGACGTTCCTGGTTCCTGATACCTAATTTCCCGAACGAAATGTCTGTTCACAGACTCAGTGGTAATTCGAACGTGTAGATGGCTGTTTTCGAGAACGAAGATTCCTTTCTCCGACTACAGAAGTTGCCTGCCATATGGAGACACGGGACATCATGCATCATGGCCAAGAGAATTCGCCACGGTTCACAAAGACGCCCACGCCTACATCTAATCTTGATCACTACACCAATTCACTCTTCGTCTTTGTGGTGTCGATCAAGTGCTGGTAACGATTTGAAGATTCCGACAAAAAACATACATATTGTCATTGGTATTTTACAACGTCCCAAGAAGCAGTTCCATCCGGATATATGATCATCACAAATCGCAGTCACCGCAAAATCAGATTCAAATCATTGCACCCCTTCGCCAAACCACTACCAATCGCCACCCATATCATCGTCGAAACCTAACAAACAAGTGATCGCGTTTATTCTACGCACGAGTCACTTAGTCAGATTTAGTGACTCACCTCCGTCACCAGCGCCATCCTGATAACCCTCCTCATAAGCATCCTCTCTTGAATCTTCGAACGCATTAGCCAAAAGTGCACCGCCCACTAAGCCTCCGGCCGCTCCTAATGCCAAACCAGTTCCTGCGCCCATACCTCCCTTCCTCTGCTGCTCTTCCCTGACAACAACAACATGTGGCTGCTGTGGAGGCGGGGCACCGTATCCATAACCACCATAAGCTCCAGGAGGGGGACCATATCCCTGTGGCGGGGCACCGTAATATCCCTGAGGCGGTGGGGGACCATAGCCTGCATAGCCTTGAGGTGGAGGGCCATAACCTCCTTGAGGAGGAGGATTGTATCCCTGGGGAGGATGGCCACCTTGATACCCACCACTGTGTTGTCCTTCATGTCTTTTGTCCCAGAATTTCATAGCAACTGATAATCGTCATTGTAAGCCTTGCTTCGACCTTTGAACATAGAAAGGATTGAAACACGTACCAGCACCAGCGGCGGCGCCTGCCGCAGCTGATCCTAGTCCCCTATCCGCTGAACCAGGTTTGGTGTCATACGCAGGAGGAGGAGGAGAAGCACCAGGTGGACCAAGAGGGTGTTCCCATGTTATCTTCGGAGGGTTAACCCTAGTGTCCACGTAAAACCTGATCTCGAGGATTAGACAGTGTTCATCGTATTGAATTGAATGTCAAGTGTTACACACCAAGTCTTATAACTAAAAGCCAAATCAGATTAATAACGTTAACGGTGGGGAAATGACATACTTGTTATCAAATTGGGTAACCCAACCTTCGGGCAAGGGACGGGTGTCGGGGTTTGAAGAAGGAGGAGATGTGGGAGGAGGGTAGCTAGCCATCGTGAAGGTTGTAAGCGAAAGAGGAGGATAAGTGCCTCGATCTATCATGGAGACCTTTATATCGGGAGTCGTCAAGCGCTTTCAATAATAGACATAGCATCATCACCGTCCGCAGTCCGGCCTTTTTAGTATTTATTGATTGGTCACGCCACCCGAGAACGCCAGTCAGCTATGCTAGCTATGGTTATTGTGGGGGCAGTGCGCAGTGCATTTACCAAATAGTAGAGCAGTGCGCTGACATCCGTAGGCAGAGTTGACCTTAAAGTCAAAGGGGAAAGATGTAGGCTATGAGTTGGTAAATTTGCCATTGGGTGATCAGAGGACCGGAGTGCCCGGGCCAGCCACCAGTGGTCATGATAATTGTTGATTGTGTTGATCCCGGATCGACGTTATGAGGTTATATCCTCTTCATATGGGACCATTGCACAAGATAAGATAACTGTAGATAACCGTGCACACCATAATTCTACCTTGTTTCAGGCAGTGACCATACACAACAATGATATACGGGCTACGACCTACTGACATTCATTACAATTACGAGTGTCGGGTAGTATACAGCGACACCGACAAACATACAACAGCCTGACTAGCCAAAAAAAAGTCAAAACCAGAACCAATTAGTCGGTTAGAAATAAAATATGTCAACAAATACGAAACTGGTGAATAAACAACCAACACTACGCAAAACTCTTGCACTGCCGCAACAGAGCAAGGAAGAATAAATAAGCAGCAAAACAGATAGACTATTTGGCCCCTTTCTTCGACTTATGGCCCTTTGATTCGGGGGCAGCCTTCTTGGATTTCTTGGCAGGCTTCTCCTCAATCACCGGCTCTGGTTCGTCCTCACTTGAATCACTCTCTGCAGGGCTTTCTTTCTCTGCAGGGGCGTCTTCGTCGTCAGAGTCTTCCGAAGTAGATTCCTCTTCCGACGACGACGCGCTCTGAGACGTTTCAGCAGCGGCAGCAGGGGGCGGACGCGCAGGAACTTCTGCGGGGGCCGGGTCTGCCACAGCAGCCTTCTTTTTCCTTGGTCTGCTCTTCTTGGCCTGGACCAATGATCAGCGCGAGGAGACGCGTAAGGTAGAAGGAGAACATACCGCCGCAGCTTCTGCTGCAGCTGCGTTGGCTGCAGCGACCTCCTCTGGGGTTCGGTTGTCATATGCCTTCTTGTCTTGAGAGTACCGCTCCTTGGCGCTCTCAACAGCCTTGTGATATTGCTGCAAAGGACGCGTCATAACACGTGAAGACGCGACCTGAGAGGGAAACTTACAGCCTTTTCCTCCTCGCTCATATTCTTCCACATTTCCGAGATCTTGTTCAACAACTCGGGGTTGGTGAGGTTGGGAAACTTCTCCTTGAGTTCCTTACGTATCTCATTCTGGAAGAGGATGTACGACGAGGCAGGACGCTTCGGCGCATTGGGATCCTTGGGTTTAGTATTGCGTTTGCGCTTTTTGGGACCCTCGTCGTCCTCGAGGGAACCCTCGGCCTTGCGCTTGTTCTGGAGACCGTGAGAAATTAAACAAGGGGGAGGGAAAGGCAACCTACGGAGTTGAACATTGTACGAAGTTCGTCATCCGAGGCGCCCTTGAGGACCTTGACAAAGCTCTCGCCGAGCTCTGCGCACTTGCGCATGTTCACGGCGAGAGAAACTATGCTGTCGATGTACTGGGGGGTGTGAGGGACGAGAACTAAGGCGGAGGAGGGACATACCAAGTCGCGCTGTTCAGTCAGTTGATTAGCCATGGAGTCAACAAAGTGAGCCAAGGCGTCTTTTGTCACTGTTGAGTTTATGTGATTTTTCTAACAACGCTGCCTGTCTCACAGGGTGTGGGAAAGCGGACTTTTAATCGGGCTGCGAATTTTCAACGTACTCCTGCGCTGCCAACACTCTTCCCAACGACACTGTAGACCACGCATACCTTCGTGCCGGAGAGCTTACCCTCTGTGTAGCCCCCTGCGACTCCCCTAGAGCGGTTGCTATCTGGATCTGCTGCTGAATTGCGGTGCATTCGCCTTTGAGCCGTATTAGTTGCCTACGTTCTGCCTGAGCCCCGATAAAACAGAGTGGCGATGGATTCTTTTGTCCACTGGGTTTCCCAGGCCTCGATGCTGCCAGAATCTTCTCAGCACGAACAACAAAGACAGCCATCCTCATCCCTCGAGGATTGGTCAAAAGAGCGCCCGTCTGCCATGCCCCAAACAGGCTCTATGGGTGTCGGCTCCTCTTCGGGCACAAATCCCATGGACGCAAGCGACTACTCGACACTCGGAGATCTGGCAGGTCAGCACTCATACCAATTCTCAATCCAGCGCTACCCTTCCACTCGTGTGCTTTTTAATTGTTACTCATCAGCTGATGTCACTCCACCTACAGCTACTCCTGCCCTGCTCGCCTCCCCCCAGACTTTCTACTCCCAGCTTACTCAAGCACATAATCAATATTTCCTCCCCTCCTACCCGACACTTCCGTACGGCAACTCGTCTTGGTCGTCTATTCCCCTTTCTTCGTACTCGACTCTGAACGGTGCCACTAGCTCATCCAATCCCCCTGCCAGCCAGTCACAATCACAGTCGCTACAGCCTGGTCAGCAGCAATCCCCTCCTCCGCATTCGCCCACTACCACCACCGGCAACCACCAACAATCACCTGTTCAACAGCAGCCTCAGCCTCACACTACCACACAACTTCTTTCTATTCAGCAACAGTCTCTCGAATCAAACCCTTCTCCCATTTTGATTGAGTAAGTTTACAGCTTCTGGTTCTTTTGTTCTCACTCTAATCGCTTTCCTTAGTCCTAGTCTGCTTTCTGGAGCTACTCCCAACTTGCAGCCTTATGGATCTGTTTTTGCTTCACAGCCTCAGCGGCAACAATACCCGTACACCCAAACGTCCATCTTCATCCCCTCTTATTATCGACAACCCTCCAATGCGACACCTCAAGGAACATTGTCCCCCCAAGTTCTGATGGGCCCACCTGGTGTAATGATCCACCCCGCGTCTTTCTATAGAATACAATCATTAACCACTCCCACTTCACAGCAACCTCAGCAAGATTCGCAGGCCCAGGCGTCACAACCGTCATCATCCGCAGCAACACAACACCCGACTCCTCAGGTGGGACAGCCGCAACAGCCTCCGGCCGCGGAACCCTCTTCCGAGGAGATCGCGCAGAGAAAGGCACGCTACTACGCGTCAATTAGGCCGTCGCTTCAGTCTTCCACGTTCACAGGTGCACAAGCTGTGAATACGCTGATGGATCGAATATACAGTAACATTCAGGATGCTGACTCCACTATTCGTCTGGAAATATTGACCAAGATCCGAGACGGTGCAGGTAATCATTATTTCAGAGCATGGTCCGAAAACTCGCGTGCGATAGACATTACACGAGAGTGGCTCAGAGCCGCATATTCTGCTAATGATGACAGTCCTTTGATTGAAACAATCATGCCTCTGCTACATGTACGTAGTCATATACTACTTGTTTCATTTCGCATTAAGCTAAGGATCCCATGCGGTGGTCGCTTTATTTCAGATTATTGATCGATTGCCTCTTACGGTAGAAACATTGAAGGCATCGAAGCTTGGCAAACTTGTGGTGAAACTTGTCAAGGACCCCCCATCGCCAGGTGAGCTGACGCCTCTGTTTCCCCACCCACTCTTCCCTGTCCTCCCTGGTCAAAATGTGTCTGGGTACACCATAGCTCTTGTTGAGCCTGAGATGAGATCACGCTTATGCCTTCAGCTATACCTACGTGTTACAGCCCTTTTGCCCGGAGAGTGAAAACAGTAATAGAATAGATGTATCTAACGTTTTTATTTGTGTTCTTTCCGGGTCGCTTTGGGAAACGCAGCCATCAAGGATATGGCATCGAATATCGAGCGAAGATGGCGCCAACTTATAAATGCAGAAGGGACGGGCTCCGCCCCTAATGCCAGCTCGGCAGAGGGTGGGTCATGTCAGTCTGAATTATTGAATAGACTTCTGAGCTGATATCTCTGAATTTAATAGACTCGAAATCAAAGAAGCGGAAACCCAGTGAACCTCCAACAAAACCGCTGCCCCCAAGCAAGAAGCAGGCAATAGGAAACACGATAACGACAACGAAGGCTAACGCCGCCAAAGACACCAAGGACAAGGTCAAGTTGGCGGCTGCAACGACGGCTGTCAAAGATGCCAAATCAGATTCGTCGTTCTTTTCAGCACCAAAGCCCAAGCCCAAATTACCGAGCTTTAAGAAAGCGCTCACGCCGGTGCAGGTCAAGAAGGAGGGGAATGTTGCACAGCCATCGTCGGTAGATCCTTTCCAGGAAGTTCTCAAAACGATGAAGGCTCGGAAAGAGTCTCCTGCCGTATCGACCCCGCCTCCTACTGTGAATACACCACCCCAAACAAATAATCTTTCGAAGAACGGTAAAAAGAAGAAATCGGTTACTTGGGCACCTGACACCCAGCTTGCATCGGTGAGGCTGATTGAACGGGCTGTTTACGATGACGATCCCCAAGAGGTGAGTATTGCTCATTTGCATCAGGTCACGTGCTCGGAAAATTCTGATGTCGCTCTCTTAGGGCATGCACACCGCCCACAGTCTACGTGACTTGGATCGTGGTGAAGGTGCTGCGCTTCATGCAAAGATATTCGAAGAGACAGTGGATTGGACAGAACCTTCTTGTGAGTGATTTTGCATATATGAGACAAAAGCAACGGTGTCTAATATATTCCGCAGTACTGGAACGACCAGCGGACATCGACACGCCAACGCGTGGGGAAAGAAGCCAAGAAAAGGAGGCGCAGGAGCATCGGGAGCAGACTGCGCTCATGGCCGTGTATATGACACCTCAAATGATTCCAGACAGTCCAGCAGAGCCTGCACTTATTATACCAGAGGAGGAAGTGGACAAGGATGTGGTTACGATGATCTGTGGAGACAGTGACTCTATTTTCTGGAGTGGCGGTATGCCAATAGAGCCGGTATCGCACACCGCGTCCGTGGCAGATCTTGTTGGTCAACTGGCAACTGGAGGCGTTGATCCCGCGATGGGTAGCACGCACTTCAATGGTCAGGGATTGGATTTGAAATCAGTGGGCCTTGATACGTCTGCTACTTTGTCTGCAGTTTCTGCCTTACCACAGGAGCAGCTACAGCAGCTCCTTCAGCAGTTAGCGTCGTATGGACCAACCGGACCTAATCCTTCATCATCATATAATGACATTGATCCGGGATATGGAGCACCACCGAACCAATATGCGAACGATTATGGGCAAAACTACTATGAGGACAATGAGCGAGAACGATGGCCATCAGGCGGAGGAAGAGGCCGGGGGCGGGGGCGAGGGCGAGGGCGGGGACGAGGCGGAGGACGGGGAGGAGAGGACTATAGACAACAGAATAAACGAAAGAATTGCAGCTTCTTTGCAGCCGGAAAGTGAGCATCTAACCTCCCATCAATTTCCAAATCGGGAACTAAGGCTGATCCAAAACCCCCTATGTTAACAGATGCAAGTTCGGCGACCAATGCGATTTTGCACATGAGATTATCTCCTGATGGTAATTCGGACTTCACGACTTGGTTTTCGACTTGGCTTCACCACTTATACATTCTCGTATACCTTATGGTTCTCTCCCTTCAAGCGTGGAGGATAGTAGTATACTTATCGGCATTAATCGGCATCATCAAGGGCTCACGGCACGCAGAAGCAGGCAGCGGGCAACAGGCAAGCAACAGCGGCAAGCAACACGACTTCTCGGTTGTATTCATAATTTCTTTTTCACCACGATGTTCATCTCATCATTAATCCTCCTTGCATCATATTTATTCGCAATAACTGAAATTCTTTCTTTTTGGCTACTATGTACACGAACAATTTTTCTGGCAACCAAACATGTATTCATGACTCTGTCGTTTAGACTTGACGCCCTGACGCCTGACGCCTGACCGGTCGACCCGGAGTAAAACGTGTTTCAAGTTTATACCTTCCGAACAGATCCCCGCACCCGCGTATGATAGTATCACATTGAATTATATATGGATTCAGTTTCTTCAGGAAGAGCCTCCAGGCTCGATTTAGGTTTCTCTGCTTGAGTGCCTGCATTAACTGGGCACAATGCAAAATTCTAGACTGTTTCTCGATCAACCGTGCAAGTATAGTTCAGACGTTCTAGCAATCAGCATTCAGCGATACGCTTATACTCCGCATCCGAGCGCGCGTCTGTCGATGGAAACATCGCAGACCCAAATTTAGACCCAAACACGAACTTGAGAAGTCTCGAGGTCTGACAATTGCCAGCGTTCGGCAGGAAGGACGATGTTGCGGCCTGTAGGGTGGCGATTCGAATACGGGGCTTCTTCGGGGAGAGTTGTGACCAATTTCCACAGTGAACTCTCCCACTTACCCTGCAAACACAAGAAACCGCCGGACGGCAACTTCTTGGAGCGATATTCTTGTGGCACGTTTTGTCAATGGGTTGGTTCTAAGTTTCTGGAGTTGGCAGAAGTGCTTACATAGTACTCGGCTATTACTTCCGAAGATCATCTTAATGATGAGTTGAGCTCTTCCCGGCTAGTACTACTCCCGAAGGTCCTTCCAACGAGCTGAGCTCTTCTCCTCGGGAAGACGCTCCGAGTCTTTGACTTCCATCTCAAGCAAAGTAGAGCATAGCAGTTCTGAACATGAATCAAACTTATGGGCTATGAAGGCACTCCACATCATACACATCATGATTCTGATGCTCTAAGACTGGACAAATGTTCTCCAAGCCTCTCAATCTCTCATGTGGCCCCCCCGCCGGCCCGCACATCACCCTGAAATCCACTCACACAAGCTCACCGCAAATCATTATAAGTATACATACACACTCTTCCTATACACCTGCCAAAACACGACGTCGACATCTGACATTCGACAACTGGCCGACCAATGACAATCGCCGACATCAAAAGAAAAAAAAACTCTTACGCCACTATTCGCTCATCATGAACAAAAGAGCGCCTTCTATTTTCAGCGTTCTCATCCACCCTGCTTGATGATAGGGGTGGTCATAACGTTAAGTGCAATAACGTTAGTGCATTATTGATTGTATTCAGAATGCCGTCACTAACGAGAGTGGCTGGCTCCTCTTTATATTTTTTTTCTTCTCTACCGCTCCAGTGCCACTTGAAGAGACAGAGGCGAAAACAACATTTTTCTCTATGTACCCAGAATGACAAATTTTCTCACAGAAAAAAAAACCTTAAACAAACAAAATCTCTCTTCTCTCCCGAAAGGAAAGAAAGAGCCACACATATCCAACAACAGAAAAGAAAAAAAGTATATACATAAACTAACTACAACTGAGAGTGAGGGAGAGAAGGGACGATCATCACTATATATAAAATCTCCTCGACAAGGTAAGAGGAGGGGAGGAGGAGGATATACAAAAGTACACGCGAACTTAAGAGGAAGATTGAACAGCGATGAAAAAGCACTAGCAGCTATCACATAACATGAAAACTTTGAGGGGGGAAGGAAAGGTTAACTTGAACGACACAAGTATGAATGTAAATCACAGCAATACGGCTGACTATCTGGGAGACTTTTTGGTGTGGGGTCATAGGCGGGGAAGGGGTGAAAGAAAGACAATCGACGAGATGAAGAAAAAGGATATAAATATGTGCAAAAAAACTGTAAATATATGAATATAACCGTAAGGACTTAAGGACTGTCGCTTATGTGGTGTCGGAGGTATAGCGTGAACGACAGTTGAAGCATGGAGGGAAAAGATGAAGAAAAAGGAACTGTAAATATATGAATATAACCGTAAGGACTTAAGGACTGTCGTTTATGTGGTGTCGGAGGTATAGCGTGAACGACAGTTGAAGCATGGAGGGAGAGTGAATAGACGAAAACCCGTCTTCAAAGCAGCAAAATCAACAAAGGAAAGAGAGACAATCACACGTACTCCAGTCCCAAGCTCAAAGCCAAACCAAAAGAACCAAAACACCACCTATCCACCCAAACCCGCTCCCAAATCCTAGCCATCTATCCATCTCCGGGTCTAGTCCTCTTCCTCGTCGGTCTTCTCTGTTGATGGGCTTGATTACCTCCTCCCGGGGCCACCGGCTGAGGTCTGATGACCAACGACGGGGACGCCGACACCGATCCCGGGGGGCCCACCGCCGACGATAGACCCGATGCCATTGACTGTGAATGGCCCGCCAACGATGCCGAGGTTATTGTTGATCCCAAATTGTTGTTGCTGTTGATGTTGCTGTTGTTGCGGGTGATGTTGCTGTTGGAGGTGAGGGTTGGGATGGGGCGGATGGTGCTGGTGGTGCTGAGAGAGTTGTTGTTGTGGATGATGTTGAGGGATGTGTTGGGGCGGGAGTTGTTGACCGAGAGGGGGACCCCCGACGGATGAAGGCGTTGGTGTCGGCCCTGTACCTGTAGTATTTTTCTATTTTCAATGCGACCAGAGTTTTTGTGATTGAATGAACGAGGGGAAAGGGAAAAGAAAAAGAAAGAAAGAAAAAGAGAGATATTCATTAGTTTCACTTGATCGCGGGACAAGAGGTTTCGTGTACCACCACCAGGTAAGGTGGGGAGAGTATGAGTTTGAGAGGAATCTTTCCAACTCAACGACACATACTTGCATTTTTCGCGTTTTGAATTCGAGACGAAAGAGAAAGACTTACTGGTGTCATCACAGGCGTCCCAGCAGTCATCCCACCTCCAACCATACTACTGATACCCTGCGGTGCACCTCCTCCCATCGCGCCCATCCCACTTCCCATCGCACCAGGTCCACCCGGTCCACCCATACCTCCTGGAGGCCCTCCCATCGGTCCGGGTCCACCCATGCTCATCGGTCCTCCTCCCATCATCGGTCCATGTCCGGCTCCCGGTATATTCGATATATTTCCTAAACTCGCCATCGCCTGTTGTTGTTGTCCATGTGGTGCTCCAGGATGTGGTGGTGGTGGTGCTCCTGGATGTTGCTGTTGTCCTGGACCTGGTGGACCTAACCCTGCCATCGCAGGTGTCCCAGGTGGTCCCCCCCCTCCTCCTCCAAGCATCCCACTTATCCCTTGCGCAGGCCCTGGTCCGGATCCACCTGGCAGAGGCTGAGGAATCGGTTTATGTACTTTTTGTGGAGAGTTCATGGCTGAATTGGGGTTTGGATGAGTTTGTGGAGAGTTTACGGCTGTCGCGGGTGAAGAGTGTGATGCTGGATTACTTCCAGGCGGATGTGGAGGACCAGGAGTCGTACGTTGTTGTTGGGGTTGTGTGGAACCAGGTGGAGGGGGAGGTTGTGATGATGGTGGAGCACTTGAAGCGGATGAAGGTGGAGGATTTTGTGCGCCGTAGAGTGTAGAGGGATTGAATGGTGCCCCTCCTGGGTGATGCAGTGCGCCTGGGGGCCCAGGAGGGTGAGAAGGGTGGAGTGGTGGAGGGGGATAACCATTGACACCTGCTGCACCGGTTGCGGCTGCTATACCTGTTGCTGTCGTTGGTGTTAGTTGAGTGGAGGTGGATGAAGTGCCGGGCGCGGATTGTGCGTCTGAGGGGACATGTGTCCCATCTCTGATTTTGCCTGCTATGGATCTAAGAGCTTCTGTGGAGTATGTGCGTGAAGGTGTGCTTGGATTGAAGAAGGGATGAAAGTACCTAGAGGACCTAGCTGTGTTTCGTTTGAATAGACGATGAGATCGGCCATCGAGCCTACGCTTTCGGCGAGCTATCGCACACGGACTGAGCGACACGATCAGAAGGAAGTATTGTCATCGCACCTCGAGACATCGCATAGTTGCCTGGGGGATTCCAAATGCATTAACAGGCTCTCCTGGTATTGAGCAGCGCTCGATATTGACCCTCGGTTCCTCCCACTTTTTGTCATCTTCGCTCTCCGGAGTCCCATTCTCGGTCGGGTCAGGCGCACTCCGTATCCAAGGGCTCTTTGTCGGTTCGGGCACACGCTGACCAACAATAGCATCGAGGGCAATATACTTGTCGTGGTAATTGGCATCAAAAGTGAATTCGTCAAATTTGTAGGCATAGGTGCTTGGCTGGGCAGGGTTCGGATTCGTGCCAGGAGCGGAAGTGGAGGTGATAACGACATGGGCAGAGAGTGCGCCTCGTAGAGTTACAGTATAGCCATTGGTGTACCTGTAAGTCCAGACAGCAGCGACACACTCGACGATGCAGTGGCCGGTGGCGATCTGGCGTTCGCGGGCGCCATCAAGAGAAAGAGACATAGATTTGACTCCGGACTGGGTGGTGACGAGAAAGAAACGAGGCAGAATGGGGACGCCGATTTCAAAGGGCTTTGCCTCCTTGCGCTGGTTGTCCTTCCAGAGTGTGAGTTTCATGTAGGCGCGAGGAGTGAAATACTCCTTGATAAGGTCGTTCCACCATGCAAGCTGGAACTTGAGCTTGGACTCTGAAGAGAGAATGCCGGAGAACTGGAGGAGACGGAGGAGACCCTGGCCCTGTCCGAGGAGGGGAGGCCCTCGGGGTTGGGCTTGTTGTGACTGCTGCTGCTGCTGCTGCTGCTGATCTGGCTGACGCTGCTGCTGCTGCTGGCGTTGTTGCTGGCCTGTGCGGGTCTGTCTGTTCCTGGGCTCAGTGCTCATCTGCTCGAACTGCTGGGCTGGGGTGGGGAAGGGAGGATTTGAGGGAGGAAAGAAGGGCCGGTGGAGGACATGCCGCTCCCGCTGCTGGTGGAACGGATGCATGAGAGACACGTGCTCATGGTTCGCAATCTCCACCACCACGAGCAGAAACTCCTCAAAAAAGTCGACTTTCTCAGTGTATGTCTGTGTCTGTCCATCGCGAATTATGCTCATTTTGTGCAGTGGAAGCAGGATGCGGGGCTCCGGGAGATAAAGGTCCTCCGCCGCTACCACATACAGAACAGGGACGACTACCACAAGTACAATAAACTCTGCGGCTCTCTCAGATCTTTTGCACACCGCGTGGCACTTCTGCCGGCCCAGGACCCCTTCAGAGCGACCATGGAGGGCCAGATCCTCTCCAAGCTCTATGATATGGGTGTTCTCAACTCGTCGGCCAAGCTCTCCGACGTCGACAACAAACTCACCGTCGCTGCTTTTTGCCGCAGGCGTCTTGCAGTTTTCATGTGCATGTCCAAGATGTCAGAAACCGTCAGTGTGGTATGTACTCGAAATGAAAATTTTACCGCTCATACTCATGTTTGTAGGCGACAAAATTCATCGAGCAGGGCCATGTCCGCGTCGGGCCAGACACGATCACCGACCCAGCTTTCCTCGTCACCCGCCATATGGAGGACTTTGTCACCTGGGTCGACACCTCCAAGCTCAAGCGCACCGTCATGCAGTACAATGACGAGGTGAGCTACCAAGTCTTTGCACTAATTTTATTTTCTGACGATGGGCAGCTTGACGACTTTGATCTGTTGTGAAATATGTAGTTTGTAGATAGAATATAATACACGTGGTAACAATCAATCCTCTGTGTGAACTTAACGCGACCCGCGCCAGGCCCTGTGCCTTCACCACCACCAGTACTATGGCCGACGGAGATGGCAACATCAAGGTCGTCGTCCGCTGTCGTCCTCTCAATGCTCGCGGTCAGCATCACCACCACCACAAAATCACTATCCCACTGACACTCGGAAACAGAACTCGCAAGAGGCGCAAAATGCCTCATCCGCATGCAAGGCAACCAAACTATGCTCGACCCTCCAGAGTCTGGCTCAGCACAGGATACCAAACGCGCTACGGAGCGCAAGACTATGGCGTTTAGTTTTGATAAGAGTTATTGGAGCGCTGGGCCAAGAGATGATCCTGGTTACTGCTCACAACAGACTTTGTACGATGACCTTGGCAAGGAACTCCTCGACCATGGTTTCTCGGGGTTCAATGCCTGTATTCTAGCTTGTGAGTACCCCTATATCGTTTCTACGTTATCTGCTGACTTGCGTCTCTAAGATGGTCAAACCGGTACGCCGCCATTACCTCCACAACCACTATTCCCCTCCTTATCACCCTCTCTGCTTCAGGTTCTGGCAAATCATATAGGTACGCATGACGACAGCCTTTCTAGACGCACTAATAACATCTCGGTTTAGTATGATGGGATGTATGTCTCCCCACACTCCCTCCTACCACACAGCCCTCATAAAACGCTCCCCTTAGACGGCCCCGACAAAGGCATTATCCCACTCACCTGTTCCGAACTCTTCCAACGAGTCTCTGCCAAAACAGCCGAAGACTCGAACATCAAATTTACCATCGAAGTCTCTTACATCGAAGTATGCCTCCTTCTAACAGCTTCCCCACAACTCTCGTTCACATTCATTGCAGATCTACAACGAAAAAGTACGGGACCTTCTCAACCCAAAGAACACAGGCAACCTGCGTGTTCGCGAACATCCAAGTTTAGGTCCCTACGTTGAAGATTTATCTAAACTCGTAGTAACGAGTTATGATGAGATGATGACACTCATGGACGAGGGTAACAAAGCTAGAACTGTTGCTGCCACCAATATGAACGAGACGTGCGTCGTGCCCTTTTACACTTCCAATATGAAATGAAATTCACCTCAATACAGGTCTTCTCGTTCACATGCCGTGTTTACTCTTCTTCTCACTATGAAACGACACGATACCGATACAAACCTCGATACCGAAAAAGTTTCTCGAATCAGGTTCGTTTCTCCCCTCTCCCTCCTCATCTCTGATCTTCCTCAATCCCACCAACGTCTCCTCCCCCACCCCAATTCTCACTTCCACCCCAAATCTCTCCCTCTACAGCCTCGTAGATCTTGCGGGTTCCGAACGTGCCAACTCTACAGGCGCAACCGGTCAACGTCTGAAAGAAGGTGCCAACATCAACAAATCACTTACCACTCTCGGAAAAGTCATTTCAGCTCTTGCTGCCCAGTCTTCCGCCGACACGACAAAGAAAGGGAAGAAAGGAAAAGTCGAAGAGTTTATACCCTACCGAGACTCCGTGCGTCTCCCTCCTCACCTCGTCTCTAAAACAAAACCCAACACGCGCCATGTAGGTTCTAACATGGCTCCTCAAAGATTCGCTCGGCGGAAACTCCAAAACTGCCATGATAGCAGCCATATCACCAGCTGATTATGAAGAAACGTTGAGTACGTTACGGTACGCCGATCAAGCCAAGAAGATCAAGAACAAGGCTGTGGTGAATGAGGATCCTAATGCGAAGTTGGTTAGAGAGTTGAAGGAGGAACTTGAGATGCTTAGGGGTGCGTTTTCTGATATTCATTCTTCGCGGCCCCCTGAGTTAATGAATGTCATCTTCCTCACTTCGCATCTCGTGTCGCCCTGGTTTCATTTCATCTCGTCTTCGTTCCCTCGTACATAGCCCGAGTAGCAGGATCCTCTTCCGAAGGGACTTACGATCCCAAGATTCCCGCCGAAAAACAAATCGTCACATACCGGACCAAAGACGGTACTATCAAGAAAGTGACCAAAGCTGAGCTCCAAGAACAAATGGAGACTCGCGAGAAACTGATGAACGAGTTGAACGAAACTTGGGAACAAAAGTTGCAGAGGACTCAGGAAGTACAGAAGGAACGAGAGAAGGCTTTGGAAGAGTTGGGTATTACGGTTGAGAAGAATCTAGTTGGTGTGCATACGCCTAAGAAGGTGCGTCGGCTTGATTTGGATATTGGGTGTGTTTTTGTTGATGATGCGTGTAGATGCCGCATCTTGTGAACTTGGTGAGTGGTTTGTGTGATGGTTTAGAGGTATTGATGGTGGACTTCCTTTTTCTAGAACGAAGGTACGCGGTCTAATTCTCTAGCTTAACCCAAGATCTCATCATGCGCCAGATCCACTCATGAGCGAATGTCTAATATACCAACTCAAACCTGGGAAGACAGCTGTACGTACCTCTGAAATCCCAACCTTATAAAATCCAATACTCTTTTTCTTAGGTCGGAAGAATGGATAGCGAGAAACCCGCCGCAATTCGGCTTAGTGGCGATAAAATCCTTGAAGAACATTGTCATTTTGACAACACAGATGATAAAGTCACAATCTCGTGTATGCCGGATAGCATTACGGTATGTTCTTCATCTTCTACTTCTTTCTTGGCTCTTTCTCTTTCTTTAATGTTTATGTATTATGTTTCGATGCTGATGCCTGACCTATGTTTAGTTCTTGAACGGGAAGCGAATCGCGCCCGGGCAGGTGAGTTATACTAGTGTTTTTTATGTTCCCCGGAGCTTGAGAGCCTAACATGTCCCATTACAGCCTCACAAACTACGTTCCGGGTTCCGAATCATCCTGGGTACGTTAACATTCTCCTCTGCCCTCTTCCATTCTCTCTCATCATCGAACCACACACACAGGTGATAACCATGTCTTCCGATTCAACAACCCTGAAGAAGTTCGCAAAAAACGAGATCGCGCAACTGCCAAATCCAATCTTCAAATGAGCATCTCCGCTGGAGATCTCGAAGCTCTCGCCGCCGCTGGAAATGAAAGTTCTACAAGACCAGACTCCCCAACCTCATCCGACGAAGACCAAGCAGATGTCGATTGGACATTTGCTCAACGTGAAGCTGCTTTTGCGAGATTAGGACTTGATCCTACGTTGGATAATCTTCCGGATGATGATCTCAACAAACTTTTCGAAAAGATCACGAGGGTGAAAACGTTGCGTGATATCAATTCGAAAGGAAGACCGGAAAGCAGTCTCTCACATGCGAATGACGATATTTGGAGTGAAGCTGGTGGAAGACCACTTCCTAGTGAAGCTCCGACAGACGATACGAGTCTTCATGGAAGTCCTTTCGTACTTGACGAAACTCAAACTCAAACTCTCAAAGACGCTCAACAGCATTTAGAGAATCGGTTACATGATTTAGAAGGTCAACAGCAACAGAATGTTTCGGCAGAGACGGAGGATTTAATTGCGGAGAAGGAACATATGGAGCATCAGCTAAGACTTGTTAGTGCACAGATGAGGAGGATAATAGATGCACGTGCTAGAGGAGAGATGGACTTGGAATCACTTGGTATGGCGAATGGATATGAGCCTGTTATTTATTCGGCGAGGCAGCTGAGGTTGATTAGGAAGGTGTTGGATAAGTGGAGAGCTCATAGATCTTTTTCGATGGCGGAAACGGTTTTGACGAATGCAGTAGCTGTTAAGGAGGCTAATGTTATCAGGTGAGTATTCCTTCTTCCTCAAGATCTCTCCTTGGTTCTGATGAATATTTGTGTACAGTAAAGAATTGGGGAAACAAGTTACCTATAATTTCGCTATTGCTTCGGGAGGCTCATTAGCCGCGCCAACATCCGCAGTCGACAGTATAGCAGGTCTCGACCAATTCGGGGACGTGGCAGATCCAATCCTTCGTTCTAATACTCAACCATCCGTAGCCATCAAAGTCATCGACCACAGGAACAACGCTATCTATGCATGGTCTCTCGATCGCCTACAACAACAACTTCAACGAATGCGTAATCTCACAACCTACATCGATCGTCCTTCATATACCCAACATTTCTCTTCCGACGAACCCTTCTATGATTCCCCACCGCCTGAATATTCATTTATCGGCAATGCCTTAATCTCTCTTGCTCCTCTTTCGAGGAAACTCTCGTCTTCGTCGACTGTACCGATTTTCTGCAGGTATACTGCAGAGGCTATTGGATCGTGTCGTGTGGATATTAAATTGGTCGGCGCGCTTTTGCCAAGCAAGTATGCTAATGCTTCGTCTGCGTCTACACGCGCTTCGTCGCCTGTTCCTGGAACGATACCCGCAGGCACGAAACTGAATTTCTTCTTGACGGTGGATTCTGTCAAGGGGTTATCATCACACGATTTTTCGACTGTGCATCTTCAGGTTCGGTTGTCGTCATTTGTAGGGAATGCAGTGACATCTGAAGAGATGTTCCCATCTCCTGCTATCGATATTGACCACGCGTCATTATCTGAACTCAAGTTCCGAAGGAGTTTCACTATTGTCGCGTCGTCCAAGGTGTTGAACCATCTTCGGCAGGGATATGCTCCGATCGAGTTTTTCGCATCGTTGAAACCCACATATTTGGAGCGTATGGAGAGATGGGATGAGATGCGTGAACAGAAGCAGAATTATTCCCCTCGAATCTCTTCATCGTCCTCTAATAACTCTTCTTCTACCAATTCATCAAGTCTTCCTGCGCCTCCATCGGATTCACTAGCATCCTCACCTAGAATCACGACTACTTCGGCTTCTTTACCTGCCATGCGACGATCCGAGAATGATTTCGTGGTGGAACAGACACATGATGTTGTAGCTTGGGTACAGATTTGCGAGTTGGCGCCCGATGGATCATATGTACCCGTACCGGTGATCTCGCAAGGAAGCATCGACCCAGGTGCATTTTCATTACACCAGGGTCTTCAACGCAGGATCGTAGTCCATCTCTCTTCAAATTCGGGTCAACAACTTCCCTGGCTAGAGTTCACCAAAATGCGAATCGGGAGCGTCAGACTTCTAGATGCTAAATCGCGGTTACATGATTCGACATCGAAAGCACTCGTGACCTTAGCTTTGCAGAAGGAGCAGAAACTAGAGTTTAGAGCAGATGGAACGGGCGCGTTATCCGCCGAAGCGTTGTGGGATTCGAGTGTACATGATTCGGTGTTGTTGAATCGTGTTACGGCGGCGAACCAGAGAATCATTCTTCAACTCACGTGGAGTGTGGCTGTTGAGATTTGCGAGGAGCCTGTTCAGTTTAGCATGGATGTGGCAATTGCGATGCATGCTCGTGATGCGAGTCCGCCATCGAGACTCTTGACGTTCTTTGGTTCAAACAAGATTTTGGCAAAGACGAGTACTTTGTTCAACGTCAAGCTGTCACCGCCACTCACGCGCTCCGCCAAGGACTTGTGGAGGTTGGACACGTCGGAGAAATATGTGAGAGGAGAGGAAACTCTAGGGGTTTGGAAACCGAGAGGGATAACGGTGGTGGAGGATTATGATCGACTAATTACAACCGAACGACGGGCAGCTGATGTGCAAGCTATTAGAGTTATTATGGCTACTACACCCCCTCGTCAGATTCAACCCGACACTCTGGTTTGGAAGGCTGATGACATCCTGAGGCGGTCGATCCAACTTTGGCAGAAACAGTTCGGTCATCGTGGCAAGGTATGTGTTGATGCCTGCTCCGTTGTCTGCGGTAATTTATATCGCCGTGTTTGTTGATCATGAGACGAGCTTCCGTTCTAACCATCTTGTTCCCATCCTGCAGATCAAACTCAGCCAGGAACCTGACCCTGAGGAGAGCACTCCGACCTCAACCAACAAACGTTGTCAGAACGGAGATGGCTTCAAGTACATCTCTGAAACCAAAGTTGTACCTCGGACGTATGCCATTTTTCCCACCTATACGTGTAGACGGCGGTCTGAATTTATTCTAGTGACAGCGCAACGAAGAAAGGCCACCTTCTGATACTTGCTGATGCAGGCCAAAATACATGGGAAAGGCGTTGGTTTGTTTTAAGGAGGTAAAATGAATGCCCCACTATTTCGAGCAACATTTCTGATGACGATGTGAAAGACCATATTTGCACATGTACGCGCATTCCAATGAACTGGAGGAGTTAGGTGTTATCAGCCTTTCCGGTGTCAATGTCGAGAGCGACCCTCACAAAGAATCTCTTCTCGGGGTGAGTACCCCGTTACCTCTATTGCTTGCCTCAACACTTATCCGCTGATCTTCCCAACAGAAACCATTCTCGTTCACACTCTTTACCGCGTCCAACTCGCATGCTTTAGCCGCCTTTAATCTTAAGGAACTCCAATTATGGACAACCAAACTAGACCCCACACGATTACCCTCTTAATGACGATGATATGATGATATATATTTAAACTCCCAGATTTTTTTCCCTCTCTTTTTTCCTTTCTTCTCGGTTTATTCTGATGGTTTGCTGTGACATGTCTCCTCATGTCTATATCCGTTCCTTTGTCGTTAGAAATCTGCACATGTATTCCTCATCTATTCACCGGCACTTTAACTGGAAGATCCATTAGTACGCTATTTTACCTTTCACTTATATTTGTATATCCCCGGTTATGGATGGAATTGTTTACCTATACTCGTACTTGTCAATTTACAAATGAAACAAACTTGGATACCCCTACAACCCGAACCTTGGCCCTGACATGGCTCCATGTGTTGGCGTACCTTTTGAATCTCCGCGCCAGAATACCACATCGTGCCATGGCCTCATCTTGTATGATGAATATTCCACAAATGAACACTGGTTGTTCCGTTCCGTATTTCTGGGGAATCCAGATATGCTTCTCCCCCGGAGTTCCCCTTGGCGCCCGAGCTTCGGATAATCTCCCCAACCCACCAGGTTCACCATAGTTCTGGGCTCAAACCTTTGATATCACTTCTGCGTGGTCCTCTGACTGTAGTCTAGAGCCTGGGAATACACACTCACGCTGATCTGGGACGCTGTGCCCCTGCCTGGAAGTTTCCTGCCATGCGCAATTGACATTTTTGCTCAAAAAGCCTTCTCAATGGCTATATCAATCATAACCTTCCGTCCTCATCAACTTTGTCACGATGAATGCTTTCCGCTCAAAAGAGATGACAACCTTGGGAGATATTGGGATCGCTGTATCCAAGAGAAATCCGCCCGCTGAAAACGCGGGATACTACTCGGGCTGCTCTTTCTCAACCGCATGCAATATTTGGGGTTTTACCCATTCTTTTCGGCGGAACCACATCATGCTCTCAATTGAATCGTATTCTTCGTGAGTTGACAACGCACATTTTTTCACGTAGCTGGTCAACTTAATCAGCCTTGACATAGCCGCTTCTTGTCCCTTGCTGCTTTAAAGAAGCGACAACCGTGGCGACACGCAACCATAGTGCAGGTCTCCTCCAAGAAGTACGACTTCGCGAAATTCGACTGAATATAACATGGCTCCGAGGCTGAAAAATATGCTCTCACACCTGCGCAACGGGACATACTCTCGGACTCCCAGGACTCCTCAGTGGGTTCGTCGACTGGGGTATAACCCACCTCTCGCGTGTGTACGTAAGTATCCTGAACTTTTTTCTGATAGAGACAAACTCATCTATTACATTTTATGATAAGGTACAGGGGCACATGCACTCGCTACCTAGCAGGTTCTCACCAATGCCTGCGGCCCGGGCGCTGTTGACATATCAAGTCCCTGTACAACGGATTACGTTCAAAGGCCTGATGGAACATATTAGTAACGCAATGATATCCACTCCAAAGTGCTATGATTGACGAAGAAGCAAGTCTTATTACGCTTTCAGGTCAAGACGCCTCGAACTAGTCTATCGTCCCCTGAAGACTCCGAGAAGAGTGTACCGACTCGGTAACGAAGGGACATTGTTCGCATCCTCTCTCGGGCGAGATGGCCCTAAAGTCCCCGAGTCCACCTGAGTTTTCCCGCACGAGATGCCCAAGACATTGGGGTAGCCAGAGACCAGGATCACTTGTATATATCCTATGCAAAGGGACCAATAGCATTCAACCAATTGGCATCCAGCGAGCATATGACGGCGACTACAATCACAGTTCGAAAGAACTCGAATACCAGGGTCTGTGTTAAGGCTTAGAATTGTCAATGAATGTTCATCAACAGATCACAGGTCCTTCATCAACGAGTAATTAAATGGCAATTCTCTCGACAAGGATATTTAAATGTGATTTGCGTCAGTGGCTGACATCTGTAGATATTAATACCGCTGCGATGACACTCACTTCAGGTCGGGGAGATTTGACAGATTCGCAAGGGACTTGCACTCTCAAGTTACTCAGGGTTTTGCTGGCGTCTTCGAGCAGGAA
>KQ962668.1:70585-97664 GCA_001563735.1 Leucoagaricus sp. SymC.cos
AGAAATGATAACAGAAATTGATTGCAGCTAATGGTACAATGCGTTGAAGTTCTAGTTATGGATAAGAAAAGGAGAAAAATAGGCATAATGTGATAATAGTGGTCATCAGTGGCGATTGGTATCAAATCCTTCCAAGTCGTGAGCCCAAGCTCCAATAAGTAGTCTATGTGTACGTCAATGGGTCTAGAAAGGGTCTGAGAGTTGAAGGCGAATGGGGGAGATGTGAAATAAAAGAAAGGTAGGAAGAATAGGGGAATAAGGATAAACCGACCCGCAAGGCATAAGTGATGTAGTTGGGTATCAATCCATCCCGTTGAGGGAAAAGTCCGTGTAACGAGGCAAGGAGGACAGAAACCCAATCTAATCACATCTCTCGGGAATGTCATTCTGGAGAAATTAGATCAGAGGTTGTTCAGAAAGCTCGAAGATTGGCTTGACTTACTTGACGGATGAATGTGAGCATATGGCAGGTGATGTAGCCTTTTGCGAAGCCAGCGCCAGCATATGCAAAGAGATATTGCCACTTGCGCTTGAAGGCTTCGTAATCTGCTTGGTTGTGCAAGGAAGGGTAGTCTTTGGCAACGAGTTCTTGAGTGAGGTTGGCCTCGAGGCGACGACCCCATTCACGAAGAGTGCGGGGATAATGTGCTGCATGGTTCTCGACTCCCTCAAGAGTGAAACGACCTTGAGAGCCAGTATTCATAGCGGTAATGAGGGTGGTTGCGCTGGGCAAACAGGAGTTTGGCCACATGTAGCGACGCATGAAGTCCTCAGCTCTGGTAGAAAATGAAAGATGTCAGTCTAAAGCTCCGAAGGCATTATAGTGATATACTCACTGATAGCCAGTGTAACGAGATTCCGGGAAGGTGGACGAGGAGATGACAGCCGCAGCATCCCTTGACTTGAGGGCAAAGTCGACGAGTTTGAAGTATGTGTTGTAGTACTTGGCACCGACGTGCTAAGCGGAAGATCCCGTTAGATGATGTTACACAAACTCGCGCCAAGGCAGCTCACCTCGATCATTTCAATCGACACAAATGCATCAAAGGCATTTTCGAACTCTGCGGGGATTTCTCGGTAATCGAGGAGGTGTACGCGAATGCGTCCCTCGAGACCAGCAGCTTTGATGCGTTCTTCAGCGAGAGTCTTCTGCTCAATCGAGAGGGTCAAGGTGTCAACTTCGCACCCGTAACTGCGGGCTGCCTGTTCGGAGAGTGAGTATCAATGCCAAAATTCCGATCCAGAAGTCACTGACCTCGATCGCAAGACCTCCCCACCCGCTTCCGAATTCAAGGATGCGGTGACCAGGTTGAACACGTGCCTTGCGCAAGACATGGTGGATTTTGCGCAGCTGAGCGGCTTCAAGGTCTCCTGGAGTGGGGCCATCTTCAAGGTCGCCGCGAACGCCTCCCTCTGCATCAGACCAGAGTGCACAGGAGTACATCATTTCCTTGCTAAGGAAAGCCTGAAGGAGGATGTAAGGTCAAGGCAAGGTGTGAGTGAAACACGAGATGACTTACTTTGAATAGTTCATTTGATTGGTCATAGCTGGCAATGGCATTGAGTCTTGCCTGCGAGCGAGTTTGACCGAGGAAGCTGTTGTAGACGCCAGAAATGGCGGAGGACACTTTGGCGACTGTTGAAGAGAGTGTCTCTTCCATTCCAGTCTGATTGTCGAGCCAAAGCTAATCAAAACGAAATTAGACTGTGATGTCAAGCGCACAACAATGCCTCGCTTACATTCATAGCACCCCTAAGAGATGATACCTCAACATCACCAATCATGTATGCTTCACTGACTACAGGCGTGAAACTTGAGTTGGATGAACCCGAAATGTTAGAGAGGTAATCAACGTACAGCCCAAGTCTCCTGATCTGCATCAAGTCATGAGCCGGGGAGCCGGAGTGGAGAAATGCTGACTACTTACAGTAGGATGCGTAGCCAGAAATTGTCGTTAACAATCTTAAAATGGACGTCATTGCACCCCTTTTGGTAGTTGCCATAATAATGCGTCCCTTCGGAATCGGAGATTGTGAGGTGGCCCACAACTATCGTGTCGTTAAGAACCGCTACTATTGAGCTTCGGGCTAGAACGCATAAGTCAGATTTGATCGAGAGTTTCTAGGCACGGGAGAGCGCGTACCGAGCGCGACGAGCCATGATTTAGGACTGAGTTTTGAGAGAGAGAAGAGCGACCTCGGTTGGAGAGCCTTGGAAGAGGTGGGGAGCTGGACGCAAGGTTGCTGGAACGAGGCAGACATTTTTTGTGAAGGAGAAGGTGGAAGAGGAGAAGTGGCGACGATGCTTGGTTGAGAATGGGGACAGGGAGAGGGTAGAGGAGGACTTTATATGCAAGGACGGACGAGTACTGAGATCGGCAGATTTCCCAATCTGTGCATGAATCTGTCAAGGTAGCGGGAAGTAGGCAAGTACTGTCAACAACCTGCACGGGAGGATTCGCCAGAGATGCATCTTACTAAGATGAATCGCGTTCAAAGATCCATCGTTCTCACTCATCAACACATGTCCTTCCTCAGGGCTCTCAAGACGCTCGATCCTGATTACTCCTGACGAGACACTCGAATTTTCCAGATTTCTGCCCCCAGCTTCATGTTTACCTCAGGAAATTCACCAGCCAATTCTGCGGATGCACCCCCGCACCCTCTCGAATCTCCAGGCGTCGCGCCGGCACAGAACTTTCGTTGAACTCGAATTTGCCAAACCGGGTTCGACAATTATATCCACGTGGTGAACAGGCTCGCCATTGACATAGACACAACCAATCTTGGATGCCCAAATTTATTGACATCAAAATCCAGGATTTCACTTCTCAGGTTCCTCGCTCGCGTGAATCCTGATCTACCGAGGGAAACATCTAAGGAATCTGATCCCAATTGGTTGCGATAGGGTATCCCACCTCTACTCTTCATCTCGATAGCCTTTTGACTGCCTCTTGAATTAGGCCCTTCTATTCCAGAAATATCGTCGAGCTTGCAAAGTCTGCTCCCTCGAAGACGCCCCAAAACGGTGTGCGCTTTTGACTCCCTCTTTCGCGTTATTCACATCGTTCTTGAGAAATTCTATGAGTCCATGGTGCACTACTCACCATTTTTGCAATCGCATTATAGCTGTTCCTGGAGTTTCTCCACCCTAATGTTCAGAGATATGCCCACCTCCACTGACTCTCATTGCTAGGATGGCATATTCCGGTGCTTCTCATCAGTGTCCATGCGGCAGTTACATCATACTCAGCGAAAGTGTCTTCCCGACATTCTCATTTGCTCAGGTGGGTGCCAATGGACTGGGTGAGAGTTGAATACCATCCATCCGGACTGAACAAACTTCACCAGTCAACGAGCACGACATTCGAAATCGCATGAGAACCACATTGAAAATGACGCGTGTCTTGTTCTCACAACCAGTGTAGGTTCTGTCGAGATGATACCTCATCTACATATCTGATTAGCAGACGGTAGGCATTTCTCGATTCAATTAGACCGCCCAACGGTTTACTCGGTCCTGCATCCACTTTGTTGTCGAGTCGTCACCCCTAGCGGGCGATCGCCATCTACCGAGTCTCTGATCAGCCATCAAAACATTATCAGGTATTCAATGTTGCGTAGTGTCGTCCCTGAGCTTAGCGGCAAAAGCAAGTTCTATATCCGGTCCTGACCCTGGCAAATTACCCCATCAACAAGAGAAAAAGACGAAAATCAGCGATTTCCGTCGACCTCCGTGCGAGTCTTGTATTCCAGAATCGAGAAGAACTTGTGCTGACTTTCAGTCACTAGTTATGTTCAACAAGGCTCGCTGACCCTCCACCCGCTCAAGTTGGGATTTGGAGGTCCTATTATTTCCTCGGTTTTGAGTGGCATTTGACATTCCCCACGATCGAAATATTCTAATCAACTCAGTTTTGATCTGATGGAGAACCATCGTCGCTTGCCTTTCAACAATATGTTTATTCAACTGGTACCAGCTTCCTTCTTTCCTATTTACGCCGGTGTGTAAATATCTCACCAAAACATCTGGTAACAGCTCAAAATTCGGCGGAAGCCACGGGAATAAATAAATACATCATCTGTAGCCGACGCTAAGCATTGCAGCGTGTTGATAATTCATCGCCCTCGTCCTCCGTTCGTTGAAACATCCCTCCTGCTTCTCATTGATAAGTCGGCCGAGTGATATCATAGGCTGATCAGTTCCAATGGATATAACACCATTCAGGTCTTCTTCCTGTGAAAGAAGGACTATGTTTGACAATCAAATCACTTCGCGTTATTTACGGAAAGAACGATGGAGATGGCCGATATTAGACCGTCGTTGGGCCCATCGCTCTCGGGAACACCGCCGCTGGCAACAATCTGAGCGTGAGCGCCTTTCCAAATGAGAATTGAAGCATTTGTGCCTTCCTCGGGACAGTCTAACGCCGCTCAGTTCAGTCACCGTGCGGTGAATATCAGGCCTTCGCCCTTCTGCTTGAACCCCGAAATTAAAATTTAAGCCTCGGAGAAGATTCAACATCATCTCATCGTTGTCTCCTCGCGATACCTGACGACGTACGGGGATAAAGACACGAGATAAATTGAAGATTCATCCATTGAGACTTCACCCGGGCCGGGTCACGTGTAATACAACACTGGGTACATCAACTTTTATCACAAGCCTTATCGGCCATGAATACGAATTTTCAGCGATCTCTCTCCTTGACAAGAGGAAAATTGAAGACTGCACATCGTGTATCGCTTCCCACCTTCCAGTGGGGTGGAGGCGGTCGTAGACTCAAACATACTTCGAATGCACTCTGATTCTGGCTCTCTTCAAGCCCTCCGAAACTTTAAGTTTATCATTCCATCCGCTGGCACAATCTGTCTGTTTGTCATGCCACAACGCCGCTGGGACTCAAACGCAGACTGAAAGTCAAGCTTGTGGCGGCGCCGAAACTTCAGCATTCAAGCTTTTGCCTGAACCGGAAAGGCTACTACATTTGAATCGCAGTCCTTCGGCTTATATCCCAGATGTTTCAAAAAAGCTGTCATTTTGCCTGTGCTGTAATTACAGTTGCGAACAGTGGGAACTGTCTAGTGAAATTACGGGGCCGTCCAATCATTCCCTTCCAACAACTCAAAGATTCGACAATTTGAAGCGTCTAATTCATCAAGGCACCTAGTCCGACATTATGAGAGATTGGTCCCGCTGACGACCGCACAACCAAGTGCCAGCATCTGTAGGCAAAGAGGAAGTGAGGGGGTTCAAAGGAACGCGACTAACCCGGGATTACTCGATTGAGTTGGCCGTTGATGTTAACGATCAGACGCGTGCCCTACAGAGCCTCCTAAAGCGCCGCAACTTAGACACAAGGACTTGCACAGTTAACAATGCGTTACTTTCTTCACGGTTGGTAGTAACGCTAAGCTTGTGCAAGCGCTTCATTTACCACGACGTGGCAAAATAGCGCAATTGAATGTTGATGCATGTGGACTCGGAATGCCTGAGCTCGTGTTTGCCTTTCAGTAGTTCTATTGACTCTCGGAAGTTAATAGAACGGCTCTAACCAGCTGATTGCGAGAAAATGTACCAAGTAGACCGCGATTAGTCATGGAGCTACCTTTAACACTCCGCCCAACCGCCAGGAAGTCACTACCCAAGGACATTACGAAAGTTCATATAGGCACTTCATTAGGGGGCGTCAGTCGATCCCAAACGTGTTACCACTAGTAAATCCCGAGCACACATGATAGTCCAGCCGTCGTGTTTCGTCTGAACATAAAGGCAGTCGATCACCAGAGTATTTGTGAAACTTCATGGACCACAAGTTATATACATTAGTAGACTTTGGAGTAGCTTTGGAGTGCCAGGGGACGCAAAGCACTTTGGCTTTCACAAATCACGAGCGAACGCACGCTCCGGCAATCATCGTACAGCACAGAACGTTTTTGAATGCTAGGTGATCCAAGAATTTCCCGTGGAACCTCAAGGGCGGAGTGATGCCAACTAGGATCCAATGCAACCCAGTCGAAATCTTGAGTTAAGAGGCTGCAACTCGGAGTCCCTTATTTCGGTCCATTGAATAGATAACGTAGGATCTGTGAGTCTGGTGGCTCCCGGAGAGCATAAAAGGAGTTTCGTATGGTGCCGGACGCGTATCGGACTGAACAGCAACCATCCGCTAACGGAGCCTTGTCTGCCGTCATGCAGACAACCGGAGGAAACAGCACGAGGGAAAAAAAGCTTCGCGTTCTGTATCGCTTAGAAAGAAGAGGCAGCCAACGTAAAGCTAACGGCAGTTCAATCCCATGCGTGTTGGACGCTCAGCATTGGGAGATTCGAGTAATGAATGCGGAACGGCAATGTTCCGTCGGTATTCCAGATTTCTGAGAGTCAAAAGAGCGTGTCATATGGATCGAGGGTTCAGATAAGCGAGGTAAGAACCAACTTTAACGGGAGAATGAAAGGAAAGAGGGAGGTGGTTTTCTTCCGGAGTCAAGGAACAGTTCCCCACTTATACTGAAGAGCCTAAAAGAGCGTGAAAGACTCTGTTGACTCGTATTAAGCGTTAAGCCACGGCAACTCCGGATGCTGGCTGATCGTGGTGATGAGTAGAGATGGAACTATAGTATAGTCGCCCTGCAACATCGTTGACGACCCAATCCAGACCAGATATCAGGTTCTCTCCAGTAACCGCACTACAAGACAGGATTTTCCAGTTGTGGGATCTGATGGAGTCGAGATCGAGAGCCTAGAGAATGAAACGCGGAACGGTGAGATGTTGGATAGGCGATGTGAAGAAGTACATAGAAAATTTCCAAGGGCTTACTTGACGAATTTCCGCGTCTGTCACTGATCCTTGCAAATCCTGTTTGTTGGCGAACACAAGCAAGGAGGCTCCCGCCAGTCGCTGTCAAAATGGCGTGATTGCCGATGCTAATGTGAGTGGGCAGCTGGGGAGCCGGAGACACAGAAAAGAATATGACTCGAAGCTCTCACATCTTCTGTCAAAAGTCTGTGTAATTCCTCTTTACAATCACGCATTCGCATTCTATCGCCTGAGTCGACGACCCACACGAGAGCATCAGTTTGCTCAAAGTAGTTGCGCCAGTACGGCCGAAGAGTGCGCTGTCCACCGACATCCCCTAGTTAGAGATTGATTTTGAATGAAGATTTCCTCGCGAGACAGTGGCGGTAGGGAATGGTCCAGGTGCGGTAGGACTGGGTGCTTACATATGTTAAGAGTATACCTGGACAAAGTAACTGAGTGCGGCTCTTTCGAGGAAGCTCCGAGTCAAAACTCACTTTCCATGAGCGAAGGTTTTGATGTTGAAGCCGAGCGTTGGACTGACGCTCATAATGTCTTCCCCGTTGAGCTTCTTGAGAATCGTGGTTTTCCCAGCGTTATCCAGGCCTCTGGATATAGATAAGCTGAGATCCAAGGATGTGGGTAGGAAACTTGCAGGAATAAAACCCGCATTTCTTTTTCTTTCTGCCTGTTCTTTCTGATGATCGTGAAGAGGCCCATGTTCAAACTTTGAGCGTGTTCAATGTATGGAGTCAAGTCACAACGACAGCTTTATATTCGGATACTTATTGCTCGGCACCGGGCCGAGGAGCCGCGTGTATCCGTGATCATTAATCATTGATGGCCTCCGCAAGCGACAGTAATTTCTGACTCTGACGTCTGTTTGCTTTCTCCTCGGCTCCAGCCTTTCTCTTCTCTAGTCTTTTCGTCGATCTCTCACACAGACAACAGAATCAAATGGCTCCCAAAAACAAAGGAAAGAAGGGAAAGAAGAACGACGACGACGATTACTGGTCAGCAAATCGCTAATCTAATCGTGTCCATCGCGTATGAATCCAATGCTTCGTTACAGGGAGCAGGCTGGCGAGGCCGTAGAATCTAACAAAACTGCCTCAATTAACGCTTCTGATGATGAAGGAGCGTCATTTCAAAAGCCGAAAGGCGGTTTCTCCGCATTTTCATCCTTTGTTGACACACCAGACGCTGAGGCTTTAGAAGAGGATGAAGGGGAGGGAGGAGGTCTTATGGTGATTAATCTCCTCGACAGCAAATTCTACTATCATCACTCATGACGATCGATAGTCCCTACTGAAAACCAATCAGAACAAAAAGAAGGACAAGAAAGACAAGAAGAAGTCCAAAGCGAATGCATTCGATCTTCCGGTAGAGGATGCTCAAGAGGATGAGGAAATACCTACCCCTTCAAAACAAGCGACTGAAGTTACTGCGGAAGATCTCGCTGATGAGGAATGGGGACCAATGAAGGAGAAGAAAAAGAAGGACAAGAAAGGGAAGAAGAAAGGGAAAGGGGCGGCGGAAGATGACGAGGATGAAGCATCAAAAGCTGGTAAGCAGTTGTGTATAATTTTCTTCTGGATAATTCATCTGTTGTGTGTGTAGACGACGCGAAGGAGGAAGCTGCTCCAGCGCCAGCCCAGGGCACCCCAACCGCTCCTGAAAATGAGGAGGACGAAGCGCAAGATGCTGGCCCAAAGATTCTATCTAAAAAGGAGAAGGAAAAGCTCAAGAAAGAGCGAGAGAAGGTTAGTCGTCTCTTTGATCAAGCTCATAGCATGATCATATGTCTGACCTTTTTCTAGGCGAAGAAAAAAGCCCAGGCGGCAGCCAAAAAAGTGGCAACGGCAACGGAAACTCCATCTACGCCCGTTGATGAAACTCCTGCTGCTGCACCACCCGCGGAGCCGAAGGATGAAGCTAAGGATGAGGGCGAGGATGAGGGCGAGGAGCAAACTGCGGGAACTTCAGCTAAAGACAAGAAGAAGAAGAAGAAAAAAACCAAGAAAGATGATGAGTTGACCTCAACGCCAGCGCCATCCACGGGGAAGAAGAAGACGGGTATCGGTGCGTTGAAGGCTTTGATGGAGGAGAAGAGGCGATTGGAAGAGGAAGCCCGGCTGCGCGAAGAGGAAGAGCGCAAGCGTATTGAAGAGGAGGAACGAAAGGCTGAGGAAGAGGCCCGTAGAAAGGAAGAGGAGAAACAGCGCAGGAAAGAGAAAGAAAAAGTATGCGTTTTCTCCAGCCTCGGCAAATTATGTCCCTAACGTAAAATTTAGGCCAAACGTGAGCTTGCGAGGAAAGAAGGCCGCCTTCTAGGAGAAAGAAAAAGTAAGCGTTTTCTCCAGCCTCGGCAAATTATGTCCCTAACATAGAATTTAGGCCAAACGTGAGCTTGCGAGGAAAGAAGGCCGCCTTCTTACCAAAAAACAGAAAGAGGAGAAACAGATGGCGGAGCTCCGGAAACAAGCCCTTTTGGCTTCTGGGGTTCAGATTGAAGGTTTGCAGCAGTCTTCAGGGAGCGGTGCGCCGAAAAAGGTGGTGTACGGTAATCGGAAGAAGAAACCTGCTGGCCAGAAGGAAGTTTCGCCCGCACAGTCAAGACCTCAGTCGCCAGGACCTGTTTCTCAGCCTACCGCTGAAGCCTCTCCGCCTGAGGCCGAAGCTAAATCCGACTGGGAGAATGATTCAAACGAGGAAAAATCTGCCGAATCCCAAGTAGGCGTCAAGGATTCCTGGGATGCTTCAGGTGACGAAGACGAAGAAGTAGAAACGCCACAAGTCAAAGATTCTTGGGATGCCTCGAGCGACGAAGAGGAGGCTCCCGTGGCAACACCTGCTACGAACGGTAAACCTGTTGAGGAAGGTAAGATGGATTGATCTGTAATGATGTTCCTGACTGATGTCTCTGTTCGTACAGCCAAACCCGTAAAACCTGCGCCTGTTGAAGAGCAGACTACAAACGGCCAACCTATTTCAAAACCTACTCCTTCCAACTCTAAAACTCCTGAAGCCAAACCTTCTGGTGCCCCCGCAAAGGCTGTGGCTACAAAAGTGTCGGAAGCGGAGCCTCCTGCCTCTGAGTCAGAGGATGAGTCAGATTCAACGGAGGACTCGAGCTCGGAGGAAGATTCTGATGAAGACTCCTCAGACGAAGAGCTCACCAAGGCTCAGAAAATGGCTGCTCAACGGAAGGCAGAAGCTGCCGAGCGACGAGCAAAGGCACATGAAGCAGCCCTCGCAGCGCGCAGTAAAGATAACCTTCGGAGTCCTATCTGCTGTATCCTTGGCCACGTCGATACAGGAAAGACAAAGCTTTTGGATAAGGTCTGTATCGTCTCATTCTATCTTTATTTCCTTGGCTCATCCCTTTCAAGATCCGTCAAACCAATGTACAAGAAGGCGAAGCTGGAGGTATTACACAACAGATCGGTGCGACGTACTTCCCCGTTGAGGCTATTAAACAAAAAACCGCTGTTATGGATAAGGTTCGAAAGGAATCGTAAGTCGAGGTACCCGCAAATTGACTTTTCGCATAGGAAGGCACACAGGAGTACAAGATTCCCGGCCTGTTGATTATTGATACTCCCGGACACGAGTCTTTCACGAATCTGCGTTCTCGTGGAAGCTCTCTATGTAACATTGCCATCCTCGTTGTGGATATCATGCACGGCCTAGAAGCACAAACTCTGGAGTCTTTGCGCCTACTTCGTGACCGCAAAACGCCTTTCATTGTGGCTCTGAATAAGGTGCGTTCTATCCTAGCTCCTTTCACTCTGGAACGCTCGTATGTTAATTGATGATCGTGAAATTCTAGATTGATCGAATGTACGGCTGGCAAGCGACACCTGATAATTCTTTCCGTGATTCTTTGGCCAAGCAATCTCGACAAGTCCAGCGTGAGTTTGAGGATCGTGTTGCGAAAACCATACTGGCCTTTGCTGAAGAGGGTCTTAATGCTTGCCTCTATTACGAAAACAAAAACTTCGCCCGCAATGTATCCTTGGTACCAACGTCCGCCATCACTGGAGAGGGTGTACCGGACATGATCATGTTACTCGTCAACCTCACCCAGCAACGTATGAGTGATCGACTCATGTACCTCTCAGAGCTGGAATGTACTGTACTTGAAGTTAAAGTGATCGAGGGTCTGGGCACCACCATCGATGTTGTACTATCCAACGGTATCATCCGAGAAGGCGAAAAAATCGTGGTTTGTGGTCTGAACGGGCCAATCGTTACACAAATCAGAGCGCTCCTCACACCACAGCCCCTGAGAGAGCTCCGTATCAAGGCACGTTCATTTCCTTAGAAATTTCATTATCCACATTCATCGCGTATATAGTCCGCGTATGTCCACCACAAAGAGGTCAAGGCGGCTTTGGGTGTCAAGATTGTCGCCTCTGATCTTGAAAAGGCCATTGCCGGTTCGCGGTTACTCGTCGTCAGACCTGATGATGATGAAGATGACCTCAAAGATGAGGTTATGTCTGACCTGACGTCGCTGCTCAATAGCATAGACAAATCTGGTCGTGGGGTCTGTGTACAAGCGTCCACTCTGGGTTCTTTGGAGGCATTGCTTGATTTCTTGAAAGTCAGCAAGATTCCTGTGTCTGGCATTAACATTGGACCCGTCCATAAGCGTGATGTCATGCGCGCTGCGACGATGCTCGAGAGGGCAAAGGAACTCGCTTGTATCCTATGCTTCGATGTGACCGTAGACAAGGATGCGGAACGGTTAGCCGAGGAAATGGGTATTCGCTTGTTCAGAGGTTAGGATTCCAAGGATTTGTACGACTTGGTTAGCTGCTTACAACGATCTTCCCCATAGCTGATATCATCTATCACTTGTTTGACTCGTTTACAGCTTATAATCAGGAGATCACTGAAGCTAAGCGTCGGGATGCTGCTCCCCAAGCTGTGTGGCCTTGCCGACTGAAGATCATCGCGACATTCTGTAAGCGAGATCCCATCATCGTTGGCGTCGATATCCTCGATGGTAGTTTGCGAGTGGGTACACCTTTGGCGGTAGTGAAGATCAACCCCACAAATGGACAGAAGGAGATCATCGACCTTGGCAAAATGTACGTTGAGCCTCGATCAATGCCGTTCCATCGCTCTAACACAGACTTAGCACATCCCTCGAGATAAATCACAAGAATTATGAAGTAGGCTCTTCATTTTGCAGCTATTCATTTGAGTCATTTAAATGCTCCACAGGTTGTCAAGAAATCCCAAGCTGGTGGTGGTGTCGCTGTGAAGATCGAGCATGCTGTCTATCAATCAGCCAAGATGTTTGGCCGTCACTTTGATGACAAGGATGAACTTTTGAGCCACATTACTCGACAAAGCATCGACGTTCTCAAGGTAAGTCATTCCTTATATTGTTCTAGAGTTCTATTCTGATGGATTCTGCCTCTCCGTCATCAACAGAACAACTTCAGGTCAGATGTCTCCAATGAGGATTGGCTACTCATACGCGCCCTTAAGCCGGTAAGCCTTGAACCCCGGTGATTAGTTTCTAAAAAATCTCGTCTCACAACCGACTCCACAGCGTTTCGGAATTCCTTAATTCATGTCCCCCATCCTCAGGAACCTGGAACTTGCAACCTCGACCTTTTCAACCTTTTTTTTTTACATCAGGCACCAGGGCACGGGTTTACCAGCTATCCACAAATGGAAATCCTTACTAAGCATTGTATACTATATTCCCAAATGTAATGGTTTACAGCGCCGCTTGCATTCTTTCTTCCCCATCCCCTCACACGTCCATTTTACGATGACCACCGAAGACAAGGACCTCAAGGGCGATAATGAACAAGTTGTCGTTGATGCCGATGAGTTGCAATTGGTGAACGATCTTTCCAGATGACCATCTGGGAGGAGGTATTCAACCTGCACGTGAACGTTTTGGGCAATGATATGGTAATGACCATGGCTGGTGAACAACTGAAATGGCTGCGGGTATCCTCGTCCCTGTCCAAACCTTTTTTTCTTCAAAAACCAGGCTTCACGATCTCAAGAATTGGCATTGTGGCATGGCATCGAGAAAAGTGGATATACGAGGATTGAGATCATACCGCTCGAACCTGATCAGCGCTCATACCTGCGTAGGGAAGCCTCCCAGAGTTGTCGCCCCTTTCCCCCTCCATTTGAAGGGCAATCAATAATAGTAGACTGACACGGTTTCTTTGCTTCAGCAAAAACTAGGTTACAAGCAGGTGAGTGCCTTAAACATTGTTAAGTAGGCTCTATACGTAAACTCTATTCTAGCAATTGCACCGCACCTGGCATATCATCGAAAGCTTTGCAGCTAGTTTTTGTGCTTTAGATTTCATTGGGGGCGTGAGGTATGTTCAATTTTCATCGTTCTCACACCACCCTGACTTGTGAAGGACGGCCCTTTTCGTGGGTATTCTGGCTGGCGGTCCTGCCGCGATATGGTACGTTGGCCCCACCTTCATCGGGGACTTCTACTGATTTGAGGCATGTAGGTCTTCATATATTGTGACATTCGTTTTCATGACCATTACTGCCGCTGTACTGGCGGAAATATGTTCCGCTCTCCCGCTCAGCGGTTCCATCTACATCTGGGCTGCGGAAAGCGCTGGACCAAAATATGCACGCTTCTTCGGTTTTGTGGTTGCTTGGTGGTCCACCACCGCATGGATGACCTTCGTTGCCGGCAACTGTCAAGTAAGCCGCCTTTTCCCTACTGTTCTAGGGCAGTTACTAATGCCAACAAACTTAGACAACAGCGAACTACCTCGTCTCTCTGCTTGCGATATTTGAAGTTGATTTTCCTGGAGGTATTGATATCGACAATATCAAGTGGCGTGCATTTGTCTGGGCCATTTCTGAAGGACTTCTAATTTTCGCTATTTTAATCAACTATCTTCCTCCTCGGCTTTACTCCGCGATTTTCAAATTCTCCGTTGGGCTCATGATGGTTGATTTTCTGCTCTGCCTCATCTGGCTGCCCATCGGCGTGTCCAAGACATACGGCTTTCGCTCTGCGAAAGATGTATTCACCCTGACTTGTAAGTTCTCGAGCAATTTTTCAGGCTGGTAATCCCTGAGCCTTGGTAATGTCAAGACAACGGAACAGGAGCACCTGCAGGATGGAACTGGATTCTATCTTTGTAAGTGATCTAGGCTCCAGAAACAGAGTTTATGCTGATACAACATCTCATCAGCCTTTTCACCGCTGGGACCATGACAGGATTTGATGCATCCGGACACATCGCAGAGGAGACCAAAAATGCTAGGTGTGCTATATCCACATGGTGTTCCGCAATCAATCGACGACTTACTCCATTGACAGGGTAATTGCGGGGAAAGGCATATTGACCAGTGCGGTGGCGACCGGGCTACTCAGTTTCGTGACCATTATCCTATTCTTGTTCTGTACTCCGGACTTTGATACCTTATTTTCTTTGGATGCGCCCCAGCCCTTCGTTCAAATGTACGCCTTGGCACTGGGAAGAGGAGGCGCTACTTTCATGACGGTTCTGGCAGTTATCGGTCTTATTCTTGTGCGTATTATTTGATACAATGATTGGTATAGTCACGTTCATTGAACTTGCAAACCAGAATACCAGTGTCGCTATTGTCGCAGCCTCGCGGCTTGTCTTTGCTGTTGCCCGCGATGGCGTGCTACCGTTATCAGGTTGGATTAGCCAAGTTGATAGTGCTGGTCAGCCGAGGCATGCAATTACTGTCATATACATTTTTGCGGCCGCTCTTCTGTGCACGATTCTTCCGAGTCAAGTCGCCTTCTTCTCCCTCATTTCCGCTGGGGCTGTTCCCACTATTGCAGCATATGGCTTGATTGCCCTGTTGCGCCTTACCTTGACGCCCAACAACTTCAAAAACTCGTACTTCTTCCTCGGCCGTTACAGGAGACTCCTCTATCTGGTTGCTGTCATATTCAACGCGATCGTCGTTTCCGTAAGTCTGGGGTAAACCCGAAGACCTTTGAATTGATGAACGCCTCTGATGCAGGTCATGATATCCCCGTTCTTCTTCCCGGTCAATGCAGAAAACTTCAATTTTGTACGTTTCGCCCCACAATTTTCTTTCGTTTCATATCCTTAACGAGGCTTGCAGGCTTGCGTGATTTTTGGCAGTGTCACTTTGTTTGGTATCTTGAGCTGGTACTTTACCCCTCCGGAGAAATGGCTTCGTCGGGAAATCGTCCTCAAGGCACTCAATGACGCAAATGACGAATATGATACTCACAATCATTGATGGTCCTCGGACAAATCCCCTATCTCGCTTTATTACGCTGAATAGATAGGGTGTAGATACTGGTCTATGAATTAATTTGTAGTCAGTCCTCGGACTCAAGGTTCATGAGTGTGTGGCAGATGTAGTCTAGTTGGTGGCTCTTGTGCGTAAATACAGTTATAACTACCACTTGTTCTTGGTTATTGTTGGGAGGCATGAGAAATGAGAAACTTTACAGGTGAACATGTTGTCATCGCTGCCAAAGCAAAAAATAGCTCGACAGCCTGTGTTGAGGTGGGCCTGTGGTAACTAGTTAGCTTTTTAACCATATTACACGGACGCGAACAAAGGAGATGATACCCGAAGGGAACCCCAAGCGGAATCACTGACAGGTCGTATTCCCGAGGGAATCAGTTGGGTTTCTCTAGGTTTCGGGGGATGGTTGGATTCTTGGAAAGATTCGCGATCAAGATTACACTCTTCACCCTGGGCTTCCGCCCTGACCCTGATGATCACTGGCGCCAACGATCATATCGGCACTGGCGCCTCCTCTTAACGCGCGAACTACCTGAGTGTTCTCGAGGAAGGCATGCGGGTCCTTCCGCCCAAACGGTATTGGCATGTATATGACGTTCGTGCTGCCGTCAATAATCAACTTCTATACCGAATTATGGGATCATCAACACACCCCCAATACCCAGGTAAATGTATATTTACGCAGTTCTTTCGAGGTCTGACTTGGATCTGTTCCACGTTGACTCTTGCTGTCATTTCCCCTGCGAATTTGGCGCCACCCAATCATCAGATTGTTGGTTTATTTCTTTCGAAGCTACGAAGTCTAAGAATATTCATTGTACTTGGCTACCCGGGCGTTCAATCTTAAGGGGTGGAGAGAATCACCGTTTATTCCGTGTGCTGTCAATGATCTGCAGAAGAGTATGTACTCGTTCTCAGTGCCAGCTGCGTCATGACAATAAAGTACATTGGCAATTTCATTTCTATCTGCCTGAAGGCTAATTGTCCTTGATATACCTGATTTTTGGGTATGCCTATGCCTGAGGAAGTCTGTATCCCTGGCGGACGTCAGACTCTTTTCAAACTAAAGGGTTGTGCGTTGGCGCACACTGCCTGTCATCTCCCTCTTGCAGTTCCTACCGATCCCTGCCAGCTGTGCGAACGCGCCTTTGATGTTTAGGTCAGATAGGTCCCTGGAGGAGAGTGTGAGCATGTGGCAGGAAAGGGAACTTGTGACAGCCTTGCTGTTAACGTTGAACATCAATGCCACGTTTCATGATGGAGTTAAACATCAAAAATGTCGACAGGTGCTCCTGTGCAGTGTGCACTTTGTCATTAATCGATTGGAGGACATTTATACTACGCTCCTGAATAACAGCCTGAAAGTCCACGTGATATTCGCCACAATGTCAAAGCAATTACAAACATTGCTAACCACCTAGCGATAACTTGAAGATGCTTGCCCTGACGAACCTAGGAAGTTTCGCATGCCAGCTCCGTCTCCCGCCTTGTCAGGCGTAGCCCAACTTTGACATAATTGCGGTGTAGTGTTTCCTACCAATTCTTGGCTTCTCAGCGTACGAGGGTCTGACATGTGGGATACATTTACGCGCACGTGAGAATCCTGCACTCGAGGTAAGGTGGAAATTGAAACACTTAAGGGACGCGTCGGAGACTTGAAGTCGGTAGCATTTTCTTTGGGAGGGGCAGGAGGTCTCGGCTCGCTAAGTGGGCGCTGACTGTTGCGAGCGGTCGAAGCAGAAGATGCCCAGCTGACACGCTTAGTGGGATTGGAAATGGTGCCATGGCTGGATCCTGAACGCTTGAGTATGCGTGGTGGTTCTAGGACAGGTAGGTCGAGGGTCGACTTGCGACCGGCTTTTGCATCTTTGGCTTGTTTCTTCCTAATTTCGTCGGCCAGTGCAAAATTAATCTTGCCAAGCTCGCTGTTTTTCAAGCGGGCCTTTCCGGAGACCTATCAATGAGTCATTGAGTCAACAATCCACCGAACGAAGAAGGGAAATGCTCAAGTACATAGCGTGCGTTTTCGTTTGGATCATAGAACGGGTTATCCAGGTCATAGTTACGTTTTCCCCTATCTCGTCGGACCCGGAAAATGGCGTATCCGAGTGCAAACAGAAAGATGGCGATAAGGAAGGCGATGCCAACGTATGCATAGACCGACACGGCGAATTGTCCAGCTGAAGAAAGGGTCTCATTCGGCATGGAGGTATACACAACTCCTCCGCTCGAGGACGCTGCGGGATCGGCCACCGAGAAGGAGTAAACAGGAGCATCTCGAGGCCCGAAGTGTCGAAAGGACTTAGTCGGCCCAGTTGTCGTCATGTCGGGCTCGAGTGAAAGGTTTCTTGAGCCTTTGAGTGAGAGAGGAATGGTAACAGGTCTTACTTTGGCATAACGAAATTGATCAGCCGCAAGAAAGCCATGGTTGAGATTCAAACCAGCGGCCACGAAGGGTAAGCGCTAAGGGATAGGGACCGAAGGACAAACGTGACACTGACGCTTAAAAGACCGAACCCAATTCAAGGTTAGGGTTACCCACTCTCTTTTCGACAAATGATTTCCGGTCCACTGCGGCACAGACAACTGGCCCTTTCGACGACTTACACGTTCCTGCAACATGCATTGCGCAGAAATCTAGTAACAGTCACAAAGCCAGGAGCGTATGGCCAGCCGTTGTCCCATTCTCATCCGCATCTTGGTGCGTTCGTCTGCCCTCGACATTTTTCCGACACTGAGTAAGGGTTCCGTTGTCGTTCCATTGACTACTTGTCCAGTTCGACAAAACGACTTGACCCCTGGTATAAAACCGGAGGAATATGAACAACGGAGAAAGAGATTAATGAATTCCTTACCAGAGAGTAGTCTGGTAGTGTCAGTTGCTGCTTCCGTTAAGTTAATGAGCAATAGTATGTCTTGTTATCCGCTTCAAGTAAGAATTTGTGCCCTAAATTGACCTTGCAAGATATATTGTAAGCCGCTTGTCGTCTAGCGTTCGCTAGAATGCTTATTACTTTCGCAGCTACAAATTTCGTCAAAGTTCGGACTTCTGGTATTTGACTGGTTTCGCTGAGCCTGACTCTGCAGTGATTCTCGGCAAGTAGGCCCATATTTGAGCAACTTATGTCAGTTCTAACACACACCTTAGAAAAGGACTCTTCGCCGAGGGGTTACAAAATGACTTTGTTTTGCTCGGGCAAGGATTCCACGAAAGAGAAATGGGATGGCCCAAAGTACCTTTTGAAACCACATCCCGCACAGAAATATGTTGCTCATGCTCTATTCCAGAACTTCAATAGCTGACGCTGCAGCAATATTCGGCGCGAACACAGCAGAACCAGTCACCTCTTTTGCTCGCGTGCTCAAATCCGCTCTTTCTCGGGCTTCCCACGTCTATGTCGACCTTCCGAGTAATAATTCCTCATCATCACGAAGCACATCTGCAAAAACACTGCTACGATTTCTTTCATCATCTTCGCGGTCGGAAATCGATGACATTCTTGGGAACATCTCTAGCTTGAAAAGGAAACCACTTTTTGCCGAAATTGCACCCCTACGAGCGATAAAGAGCAGAGCAGAACAAGAGACCATGCAGCAAGCTGGCACTGTCAGCGGTAGAGCACATGCTAAAGTGAGTTGGTGAAGTCGTGATTTTCCTTAGTGTTGACGAGGAAGACAGACTATGAGGTTTGCTAAACCCGGGTTATCAGAAGCTGCTCTAGCAGCCCATTTTGAATATCTGTGTGCATTACAGGGTTCCCAACGGCCCGCATATGTTCCAGTCGTGGCCTCGGGGTGAGTTTGAGAGTGATACATGATATGATACTCCCGCTCATTCTGATCTCACAGACCAAATGCTTTGATCATTCACTACACAGAAAACAATCATTTGCTGCAAGATGACGAACTGGTGCTCATGGATGCCGGGTGTGAATATAAGTATGGTGGTCTCCATTTATCGAGCCCTCAAAACTAATGAACCGGTAGTGGCTATGCTTCGGATATCAGTAGGTTCGTTAACCTTCTACTTTGTACCTTGTCCGATCACTTTCATTGTAGCACGGACATTCCCTGCATCTGGTAAATTCTCCACGGCACAAGCAGAATTATATTCTGCTGTTTTGGCTGTCCAAAAGGAACTTATCAATGACTGCACGGAGAGTGCTGGATACACCTTGCACGAGCTTCATCGAAAGTCGTGCTCTCGACTGAGAGAAGAGCTGACAAAGCTTGGTTTCAATTTCAAGTCGAGTATACTTGGGGGTGATACTGATCTTGAACGAGTACTCTACCCCCATTTCCTTAGCCATCCCATAGGCATTGGTAAGTTGAGACCCTCAGATGATCATAAATATCTGTTCATGAACACAAGATTTACACGAGTCTTACAATATGAGCCGCAGCAATGGGTGAGTGATTGGCGTATCGCCACACAAAAAATGGTCACTGAACAATGTGTCGTTCAGGCTAAAAGCCGGCATGGTAATTACCATCGAACCGGGTATCTATGTCCCGCCAACACCGCAATTTCCAAAGCAATATCATAATATGGGTATCCGCATAGAAGACGAGGTGCTAGTTGGCGAGAAGGATCCCATTATCCTAACGGTCGCAGCACCGAAAGAGGTACGCCCTTCCACCGATTTCCCGGATCATGGCCATGTGCTCACACTCGGGCAGATTGTGGATGTGGAGGGTGCATGTCAAGGATCTCTCGGATTAGGGCCATATTAATGCATAGACTACACTACCTTATTTTATCACTTATCCCTGTTCATGTCAGCATCTTGTTGACCATTTCGGGAAATTCAGGGTGATCCGAATGGATCAAATTGCGGCACCGCGATCAGGTGACTCGTGACTTGCCTGTCACGCTAATTAAGCCAAGCACGTAACAGCCTTTGTTCTGAAAACTTTTACCCATATTACCCACACCCTTTCGTGACACGCGATGGCCAGAGGAGTGAGGACCAGACGCAACGCAGCTGCCATGCATGTTGCAGAAACAGCAAGCACTACCCCTTCAACCACTGCTACTCCAGTTTTCAGTCCTTCTGGCTCCCCTGCAGAAGTGGGGACCCCTGCAACGTCCGACATAGACGAAGTCAAGTCCACCACAGAAGACATGGATGCACAAATCAGAGTTACAAGGAGCAAGAAGCGCGTTTTATACTCAACAAAAGACTCTGAGGTAGTGGAACGCGCTCCAAAGCGGCAGACAATTGCAAATCGTGCCTACGTCGCTATTGAGGTCAAAGCAAACGGGGTCAAGGTCAGAACTCGCGTCAACTGCGACCAAGAAGTTTCATTAATGAGCTCATTAGGACAAGGGCAAGGGAAAAGCGAGAGCCGTTACGCCCGAGAGTGAGCCTGAGAGCCGAGATGAATCTTCAGGCACAAGCGGCTCGGAATTTGTGGCGTCAGAAGAAGATGAAGAAGATGACACTGAAGACGAAGAAATCATGGTGGATGCAGCGGTCCGACTTTCCTTGCAGACACCTACCAGAAATGGCGCGAGTACTTCCCTAGGTCGGACTTCAGGTCCAAGCGCTGCTGCCGTATTACGTGCTGCCGCTGCCGAAAGAAGGCTTGCACGTAACAACAGAGCACTCGCTTTGGCGATGACTGACCAAGAAGACCAAAAAAATGAAGAAGATGAGGACTCTCATGATGAAGATGCACTGGATTTTGATTCTCAAAATGTAATATCCACGTCCGACTCTGAATCTGAGGAGGAGCCACTTGCGAAGAAAGTGAAGAAACCTGCGACAGTCAGAAGCCGGGGCACTGTTGTAACATTTGAGGATCTCCGCCGCCGCAAACAACAAGCTTCCGAGGTGAAAAAAGAACTCAAGAAAGAGGAGCGGGCTCTCATGGCGAAGCTCGGAAGACGGTTGACGCATGTATGTTGAATTTCCAGCGCTGTAGCAGCACGTTCCTGACCTTCCACCCCAGGCCGAGAAAGCCACCGTTGCTCTCTATAGGTTCCACCCTGAGCTCAAGACAGTTTGGGGTGATCTAGAGGCCAATATTCCTATCATTGTGCCTGTCCGAGCCGAACAACCTGCGAGGCTGAAACTCACTCTTTTGCCGTTTCAACAAGAGAGTCTATACTGGATGCGAAAACAAGAGCAAGGCGAATGGCGTGGTGGTATGCTTGCTGTAAGTCACTTGACTCCGGTCACTGGACAATACTAATTGCGTTTGCAGGATGAAATGGGGTGAGCACTTGTGAACGGTCTGTAAATCAGGCATTTATCGTTTCTTTTCCAGAATGGGTAAGACTATACAGATCATAGCATTGCTGGTATCCGACCAACAGAAACCTAATCTGGTCGTTGCGTACGCCCTGAATCATATTATCGGAATTCACTCAGTTCATTCCGCATCAGACCTACTGTCGCTGTCATGCAGTGGCGGAACGAGATCGAGGCACACGCTGAAGGCCTGAAGGTGCTCGTCTGGCACGGTGCCTCGCGTGAGTCTAGTCCAAAAGAGCTGAAGAAATATGATGTGGTGCGTCTTTTTAGCGATTGTCGAAAATTTGTTTGTTAACTCCCGCCTCAAGGTGTTAACTACCTATGCGGTCCTGGAAAGGTAAGATCGTTGACTTTGACTTGACATCACGCACTGATTGCTGTGCTAGCTGCTTCCGCAAGCAAGAGAGTGGCTTTAAGCGCAAAGGGGCCATTATCAAGGAGAAATCTCCCGTTCACCAAATGAAGTGGAATCGGGTCATTGTGAGATATTTCCAGCTATTCGCAGTATCACGCTGATTTCTACTCTCAGCTCGATGAGGCTCATAACATCAAAGAGCGGTCTACCAATACAGCGAAAGCGGCATTTGAGCTGAAGAGCGACTATAAGTGGTGCTTGTCTGGGACACCACTGCAAAATCGAGTCGGAGAACTCTACAGTCTTATCAGGTTCTTAGGAGGAGACCCTTTCGCCTTCTACTTCTGTAAGTTCATTTAATCGACAAAAGACTGTCCCGCATGACGTCGTTCTCAGGCAAAACTTGTGAATGCAAGTCATTGCACTGGAAGTTCAGCAACAAAAGCAGCTGTGATGGTGAGCTTCTGTTCCTGGCTCTCTTTAGATAAGACTGATTCAGAATAGATTGTGGTCATACGCCAATGCAACACGTGTGTACAATTTCCCGGTGTTGAGATTGTTTCCGCTGGACTCACGGAATTTCAGACGTGCTTTTGGAATAATGAAATCCTAACTCCTATACAGAAGGGCGGGATGATTGGTCCGGGAAAAACCGCGTTCAAGAAATTGAAGATCCTACTGGATAGAATGATGCTCCGCCGAACGAAGGTTCGTACACGTTTTACATTAGTTTGTTTTGGCTCGAACTGAAGTCGGACAGCTTCAACGGGCCGATGACTTGGGCTTGCCCCCCAGGACAGTCATCGTCCGTCGGGACTATTTCAGTCCCGAGGAGAAAGATCTGTACAAGTCTCTGTTCACTGATGCGAAGAGACAGTTCAGCACCTATCTCGACCAAGGAACCGTCTTAAATAGTACGTACCGACGACAACATACATTTTCTAAACATTGAATTTGAAACCGTTGTTTAGATTATTCTAACATCTTCAGTTTGTGAGTACATCAAGCTCTATTCCGAATCTCAGAAGCCCATCATGGTTTCAGGTTAACTAGGATGAGACAAATGGCGTGTCATCCTGATCTTGTCCTCCGTAGTAAAACAAACGCGACTTCATTCGTTCCAATTGAGTCTGAAGCCACCATTTGTCGGCTTTGCAATGATTTTGCAGAGGACGCCATCCAATCCAAGTGTCGCCACATCTTCGACAGGGAATGCATCCGTCAATATTTGACTTCCTCTATTGAAGACACTGTACGTCATGATGACGATCTCCTCTCGAAACTTGCTAATTTATGATGACGATAGCCTGATTGTCCAGTGTGCCACGTTGCTCTGACAATTGACCTGGAGGCCCTCGCCCTCGAGCTTGATGAGACCGTTCAGAACGCCAGACAAGGCATGCTTGGAAGACTCGACCTTGATACTTGGCGATCATCTACCAAGATCGAAGCACTCATCGAGGAATTGAGCAACCTACGCCTCAAGGATGCAACTACGAAGTCCATTGTGTTCAGTCAATTCGTCAATTTCCTGGATCTCATTGCCTATCGGTTGCAGAAGGCTGGATTCAATGCTAGTTATTCGTGCCTGTTGTCTATTGTCGCGACTAATCATATGAACAGGTCTGTCGGCTGGAAGGTACCATGTCTCCACAAGCTCGTGATGCTACTATCAAGCATTTCAGTACGACCTTTGCTCATTTCTTGCATTGAGCAATCTTCTGACTTTATGTCCTAGTGACCAATGTTGATGTCACCGTTTTCCTTGTCAGCTTGAAGGCTGGTGGTGTTGCTCTGAACTTGACCGAGGCATCTCGTGTCTATCTGATGGATAGTTGGTGGAATCCTGCTGTAAGTTTCATCTATCTCAGCTTCACGTACCATCTCAATAGTCATTATAGGTTGAATATCGTGAGCTCAATTGCCAGCAGATATGAATAAAACCAGAAATTCATACTTTAACAGAGGCTATGGATCGGATTCACCGTCTTGGACAACGTCGACCTGTCCAAGCCATCAAGCTCGTCGTAGAAGACAGTATCGAGAGCCGGATTGTTCAGGTGCGGGCTCTGACGACAGTCAGTAGTACTTCCTCTGGTTGGCTAACGACGCCCTGTAGCTTCAAGAAAAGAAGAGTGCCATGGTAAATGCAACTTTATCCACCGACGATCAAGCTATGGGAAGGTTGACGCCAGAAGACGTGAGTGCCTTTTCGCTGACATATCTCATCACAGTAATCTAATGGGCGCATTAGTTGGGTTTCTTGTTCAGAGTACGTGGCTATCAATTGCTAGCTCCAACTGTGTTTATTAAATGTTTCACTTCGCAGCTTTGAATGGCATTGTTTCCGTATTTCTCGCTTGATCCCAAAAGCCTATCCACCAAGTTCTTACCCCAACTGACATTGTATACCCCTTGTTGAGCAAACTGTCCATACCAATTTGTTTTCTTGGGTTGATACTCATAAATTACACGTAAATAACCATCATTATGAATGCACATCATATTCTCTGACTTTGGCCATCACCCTCTTGGACGAAACAAAGCTCGGAACGGAAGACAGCCCTAAAACACGTGCTAATTTCACAAACCTTCATCCAATCGGAATGCGCGCGAAAGTAACTGACCAGATGTGCGCAATCACAACCCAACTACCCCGGAGTCATCCACAATCTCATTTCCTCAACCCTACGACTCTGGACGCGCCTAAAAGCCAGAATGGCCGCTGGTACTCTCAAACAGCTGACTCGAGAAGAAGTCTCCAAGGTGCGCCTATTGCCAAACACATCAGCAACTCAGCCGCTCCAGGATTAAAGAACGTGCAGCATAATACCGAAAGCGACCTCGTACGTGGCCAAGAAACGAATGATCGGCATGCCTGAAACTCAAACATACTATCAGTGGATCGTCATCGACGCGAAGGTTTATGATGTGTCACGGTTTGCGGATCTTCATCCAGGAGGCTCAAACGTACTCCTCGCCGAGAACGTTGGTGCGTCCCTTCAAGTCTCTTGCTCCCCTGACACTGGTACTCATCAATCACTGTCAGCTGGGAAGGATGCCACCCAGGTTTTCTTTGGTCTTCACCGTCATGAAGTACTTATGAAGCCACAGTACAAGCGGCTCCAGATAGGCACCATCCAAGGTGAAGAGGAGACCATCAAACCGCCTACCCCCGGACAACTTAGCCGAGTACCTTATGCGGAACCTACATGGCTTAGCAAGGGATACTACAGTCCATATTATACCGAAGGCCACCGCAAATTCCAGAAAACTGTTCGTGAATTCTTCGAGGTTGTTGTCGCTCCCGAGGCTGCCAAGGCCGACGAGACGGGAAAGAAGATATCGCAGGAAGTGGTGGATAGGATGGCGTAAGTTCTCCATGCTATGCTAAGGAGGCTGAGCTGATTTGAGGTTGCTCAAGAGAAACGAACATCATTGCCATGCGCCTTGGACCGGGTAAGCATCTCAAAGGGCGTACACTCATGGGTGGGATCGTGAAGCCAGAAGAGTTTGATTACTTCCATGAGGTATGACTGACGTTGAATCGTGGCTCTATGTGCTGAAGTCCAATTACTGCATGCATAGGCTATAATACATAACGAGCTTGCCCGCGTGTGTAGTCGCTCAGTGGTGGACGGCATGCTTGCTGGTCTCGTAATTGGGTTGCCGCCTATTTTGAATTACGGATCCCAAGAGATCTATAACCGAATTGTACCAGAGGTTCGTTCTTGTTTCATCTTGCTAAAAGTCGCTCTCCTGATTACCTCCCGCTAGACTCTGGCTGGAAAGAAATATGTAGCCCTTGCCATCACTGAAGCCTTTGCAGGTAGTGACGTCGGTGGCCTTCAAACAACAGCTGTCAAAGACGGTGATTACTGGGTTGTTACTGGAACAAAGAAGTGCGTGTTTCAAGCATTCAGCATGACTGAATGAAGTTCAATCCTTGTTGCATGCAGGTGGATCACAAATGGCACTTTCGCTGATTATTTCATCACTGGCTGTCGAACGGAGGTGAGTGTTAGTTTTCATATCTCTGTCTTGAATTGATCGGTGGTCGTGTTCGCAAGACTGGTTTTACCGTCATGTTAATCCCACGCGGACCTGGAGTCTCCACAAAGCCTATCAGAACTGCATACTCTTCTGCTGCTGGAACAGCATATGTGACCTTTGATAAAGTTCGTGTCCCCGTAGCCAACACCCTTGGCCCAGTCGGTAAGGGCATGTCGGTCATCCTTAGCAATTTCAATCACGAGCGCTGGATGGTTTGTGCCACCTCGATTGCGGCACAACGTCAGATCGTCGAGGAGTGTTTGAAGTGAGTTTCACTATAGCTACCCCTCCTGCTGTTTCTGATGTAGAACTCAGATGGGCAACTCAACGCATGGTGTTCGGTAAACCACTGACGAGCCAAGCTGTCATACGTTCCAAGCTTGCCAATATGATATCTCGTATTGAGGGTTGTCAGAACTGGTTTGAATCGGTGACATACCAGATGAACAATGTAAGAATTTTAAGTAGTGTTTTTGATAAATCGTTGAAGAAGTCACCAGATGACATACAACCAGATGTCAGATAAACTTGCAGGACCCATCGGCTTGCTAAAACAGTTCGTGGAGCTTTGGCTGATGTTGCTATTACTTCACTCACAGCTTGCTTTACCTGCCCAGGTTTGTTTCCAGAACTGCTCGTGAAACAGCTGAAGGTAAGTAGCTTTATCTCGCGTGTCTGATCCATGCATTATTCTCAATATTCGCTGTTCAGATGCCGTCCAAATTTTCGGCGGCCGTGGATTGACAGTTACTGGTATGGGAAGACTTGTGGAAAGCGTTAGTATACTCTGTTCCATTCTCAATGACCATCGCTCAAAACACACCGTCCAGTATCACCGAAGTTCTGGATTTGACGCCAGTGAGCTTTTTTGTTCGTTCCATCAATCAAAGAAGATCGGACTCATCAATTTCCCCCCCAGTTCTCGCCGGTGCAGAAGACGTGTTAGGAGACTTGGGCGTCCGCCAGGCACTTAGGAAAATGCCGAAGAATGCTCGCCTTTAGGATTGAACTTGGGCATCGATATTTACTAGCGCGCGAGGCGATGATCATCGTGCATTTCACTAGGAATACTAGTACATACGTCGTATAGGTCATAGTGCCATCGTTCACATGCCAGAGGGAAAGGAAGATTATTCCATAGGGCAAAGTGATGAAAAGAAGCCTTTCTACAGCGCCAAGTATATGAATCCTCCCACCATGATTGCGGAAGCGGAGAAGTGTGAGAAATGAGGAGTTAAGAAGCGGTCTGATCTCGCACTAGAAGGCGTGTTGCTTGCCTGAGGCGCTGTCGTCGGAGTACTCGCTGCCGTAGTCATCGTCAGCTGGCTGATGGC
>KQ962668.1:99714-110981 GCA_001563735.1 Leucoagaricus sp. SymC.cos
CACGACGCTATTATCGAGTCTGGGAAGAAGTCTAATAGTCCTTAAAAGAAGACACCGCGGTTACTTCTAGGTAGTAAATCGCTTCTGAGTAAAATCAAGATCACGGTCCTCTGTACATAGTTCGCCTCAAGCTAGCCCGACTCAAAGAGATCATGTCAATGTCATAATCTTATCGTCCGTGAATAGAAAGGTATACCAATCAAGTGAAATCCCTCAACATGTAACCCAAAAATTGAAAAAGCGGAAAAGAAGATATGCCCAAACTCTTACAAACATTTCTGATGTTTCTTCCAGACCAGCCCCATGGTCTGAGCAACGAAGCTCCACTTATCGGCCGCTTCTTGTATTCTAAAGAAAGGGGAGGATATATGATAAGGGCTCGGCTCGGCAAAACATAGGGAGGAAACTCTCGTGCCTTTTTTCAACGGATTTGCCAGCACCATGACCGGACTTCTTGTCGACTCGCAAAAGGAGAGGGTGAGGATTGTTGGAATGACTGTGTTGCAATGTCGCGACATGTTTGAACGAATGCATAGGCACCACACGGTCATCATCTGTGAGAACAATCAGAGGTCAAGAGGTCCGAATTTGGTTTGAGTAGGGAGACAACATACGATCAGCTGTCAGGAGGATGAATGGGGGCAATACACGATCAGGGATATTATGGAGAGGAGATATAGGATAGATGAAGTCGAAGTCGTGTGGGTCGTCAGGGTTTCCGTAGTCGCTCATCCAAGCATTCCCTAGAGACATTGGGCCTTAGGACAAATAAATCTCGGGAAGAGACTCGATTCTTACCAATAGTGAATTTGTGGAACTGGAAAGATGTTTGAGTCAAGATAGTCTTAACTACCTTACCATAGTGATAATAAGCAGAGCTCACCTTCAGCAAGTCAAAAACTCCGACCTCGGCCACTGCAGCACCAAAGGTGCCCTCCGGTGCACGGTTAACACACGCAGCAACAAGAAGTCCTGAAACCAGCGGCGATAAGTCAATCTGACTGCCACCAGGGAAGTTCACTATTACCTCCGTTCGAACCACCATTGATGGCAACTTTCCCTGCGCCCACGTACTTGTTGGCAACCAGGTACTCCCTTCAGAAAGCTTATTTAATGGGAATCCGAGTATCAATGATTTCCTTACGCGGCGGAGATGAAATCATCAAAACAGTTTTTCTATTTCCGAAACCACTGAACATTAGGATCAAAGGGACACGATATGAAAGAAAGATTGGCGTACCTTGTTTTCGAGGGAACCACCAAGATGCCAGTCCTCACCAAATTCATTTCCTCCCCGGATGTTGGGAACGGCAATTACACCACCATAAATTTGGATAAAAGTGAGGAACATAGGGCTGAAGAAGGGGTCAATTGAAATACTAAAACCACCGTAGCCTTAAAGATATCATTATGAACAGCCGCATGCGGAATCAGCTGAAAGCCAACCATATTGAATAGCGGGTGCAGTGCCGTCAAGTGGCGTTGACTTATGGCGCACGATGAACATGGGAACCTGCGTCCCATCCTTGCTTGAAAACCAGACCTGGTCGTAGTGTCAAGGTAACCCGAGCAATCATGTATCTGTGACATACTTGACGTGTCTCGAAATCCTCCGGGTTGAGACCATTGATCTTTGTCTGGCGAAATGTTGTCGTCCGTTGTCGTTCAGGCCTCTTGAAGTCATAGTAAGCAATCGTTCCAGGAGTGGTGAATCCACTCATGGTGATGAAAAGCCACGAATGGGATTCTCTACAGTGTGCGGTCATAGACCCCACAAAATCAGGGAATAGCTGCTTTAGCTGTTTGCCGGTGTTGTCAAAGATGTAGATTTGATCCTTCACCTGAAGGGGAAAAGATCAGCTCCTGCCATTTCCAGATGATTTAACCTTGAACACACGTTATGTTTATACTGAACAACAAATCGATCGTTGTTGACTCGCGAGACGTCGCAGAGGAGTGCATCCTTCTGCTCTGGTATTACGGTCTTGGGTGTGGGTGTGCTTGCCGAGATGTCGATCGAAATAAGTCTGTAATTTGAAGCACCCTCATTGGTGTAAAAGAAGAAGTTCGGACCGTCATTCGCGACGCTGTGCAAGGACCAATCATCAACAAGGAGCTCAGTGAGGATGAGATTCGATTTTACTATGAATATTCTGCATCATAGGAATCGAAAAGCTTCTGCCATTGAATGGATTCCCCCAGGGTCGTCTTCTTGAGATCGGCGACCCAGATCAAGTTTTTCTGAAGATGATGTTGAGATCGTCGTCCTCATGCGAATAGAGAAGAGAACCCACTCGTGAGGTATCTTTTGAAGTATAAAGAATGAGATACTTCTCGTCCTCCGTGGTGCTGACGCTGAACATCCAGGTCGGGTGATCCTCGTCTTTGTGGACAAGAATATCTTCCGCTGTGCGGCAATAAAATATTGTTAGACTCAAGTCTACATCAGACCATGGAAGGTCCCGGCGTACATTGATCCATCCCAATGTAATGATAGAAAATCATTGCGTTTTCATCGGTTGAAGTTTTGATACCATTGGCAACGACAGATTTGGCGTCGGGGAAGCGCTAAAGCCGACCGGTTAGTGCGAGCTTAGGCAAAAGTCCAACTGAAGCGCACCTGATAGAAAAACCCTTTCGAATCGGGTGTCCACGAAATGGTGGAGAATTTGACGCGCTTTATCTCATCCGAAAGCCTACCAGTATCATCCCTCTTGTTCAGTGGAGCATCAGTTGGCCGGACGTAAAGAGTGGATTCGTCGCTTCCCTGAAGAATGGACGAGGTCAGACTCAGCGACAGTAATAAGGTAGGTGATGGCTGACTGAATCAGAAAGACCATATGCCAGCAGCTTTCCAGACTTGGCGAACTTGAAATGAGTCAAGGCGACTGTGCCATCATTACTGAGGAGATTGGGCTACAATATCCTGAGAAGAGGATGTAAAGAGAATCAGCTACAGACATACATCGAAGAACACCTCTCCGGGCTCTCCCGCCCTATCCTTGAATTCAGGAAGCTTGTCATCCTTAGTGCGATAGACAACTGTACCATTGATAAGTTATGAGTTAAAGAAACGGCAAACGGGCTCCGGAAAATCATGGCCGTACCGTGCTGGTGTTGCAGGCCACTATTATAGGACCAATACCAACGACGATCATCGTGCAAAGTCGGGGCGCCAAACTGACGAAGAGATTAGTTTATCAGAAATGGGGGTAGATGAGTAGATCCACCTTCGCGTAGTCTACGCTCGCCCGAAACGCTTCTTCGAGCCGGTTTCGGTCAGGATTTTGATCTAGAAATGCGCGTGTATAACGCTCTTGCTCTGTCGTCCAGGCATCCGTTTCCTCAGTATGCTTTTCAAGCCAGTTATAGGGATCGTGCACCCGAACAGTTCCTTTGCTGGCGCTCTGGTACGTATCAAAATGGTCGGACCGCCGCGCTTTGGGATAGGAATTTGGCGTCCAGCGAGACGTCATAGTGGACGGTGTAGACAAACGTGAAAGGGTAGAAAAAACGCGTCTGACGAATATGTGAGGCTGGTAGACAACCCTGTGTAGGCAGAGCATCTTGGGAGTCAAGTCGTGGGCTATTTAAAGGCCCTCACTCGAGTCCAATTCCGGGGTGCCCAGCTTTCTCACTATCCCTGCTCTTTGATCGTGACCACCACCCTGTATACACAAACCATCGCTTAGTTCTGCCTTTTCATCTCCGGTTCCCTCTCACTTGCGCACTCATGTTCTGGGATTGACTATAGCTTCATTCCGAGGACATCCGCCGATCCTGGGCCTCAACATCGTCATCTGACCTCTGCCATCTTGAAGAACTCGCCGTACAGCATGTATTTTAGAGCACTCAATCGCTGGATTTTGTTCCGTTGGACTTCAAGCCTTTCCTTCCACCTCAGTCTAAATTTCAATGTTCCCACAGTATATTGACCTCGGCGCTAACTAGAGCCCTCGGCCCGAAGAGGCAATCATGCCACCAGCCCAAGACCCCTTTAACTACCTTTTTCATGTGGTAAAAACGAGGACAGCATTCATGTCGGTAAAACTTGTTATTTCATTCACCGGCCTCATCGACCGCCTTCAAATGACCCCATTTCTGGCAAATCCATAGGGGCATCGCGACATGGCATATTATGGAAGCATAATGGGCCGACTTCCAAAGGGGCGACAATAACCCTGCTTACTCCTGGATGAAGAGTACCAAAGCGGTGGATTTAGGGTTACTGCCTTACCGGCATGTGACCGGACCAGCGACTGTAGAGCATCAACTCCCGATCAGGCTGGAAAACAAGACTGCGGCAGGGGCACAGCACAATCGGATCCCAGAAAAGCCCTACGATTCAAGACACGTCCATAACACAATAGCATATCATACGTCCACCGCCATCCGGAGTTTTTCTTAGCACGATAATTTTATCGAGGATTGATGAGCTGTGGGCGCTGCTTCATTGGATCAGGCTGAACACTGGATCATCTCTATAGTACGTCGACTTTGTTATTGGCCAACTCTGGAATGATGTGCGAAAGAATTTGTAAAAAAGGGTAGGCTGTGATCTTAGGGGTAGGCCAGGGAAACCAAATTTCTGAAGACAGGCTATCCGCCCGGAGGGAAAAGATTTCCAACTTCTGCCAATTTTTCCGAGTCCCCATGCCAGTGGCGCACCCTTGTTAGTTGTAGGGACACGTGATTTTGACGCAAATTCGACCTTTGCGACGTGCGTCGCCCTGCGCCAGACGATTGGCGCCAAAACGGCGTATATCATGTTGTATTTCCTTCAATGGTCGCAGAGGATGAATCAGTGTCATGATTTCATTTTCTCCAGCACGCAATGCCCCACCATTGGGGTCGACAATAACTGGGATGGTCCATGAACTGTGAAATTATTGCAATTAATCTCCACTTAACTCAGGTGAGCGTGACTTCATTCATATTTGTCCTACCAACTGAGATCACAGCTTAGTTTGAGTACAAGAAACTGATCCATAGTTGCAACGCACAGTATTCTATCAGGAATCATCGATTAATCACCCGATACTTTCGTTAGTCCGGCGTCGAGATGACTTAAAATGTTTATATGTTGAATCGGCCGAAGCCCTCAAGACGTTCCATTTCATCGTCTTGGCATGCGGGCAATGAAGAGGTCCAGTGCAAAACCACCTATTACTATTGACGTAGTGACGGACCTAGCTCGTACTATGTAATGTGGCATAGAAACCGTGCCACGGTGTCGTTTTCCCTTAGCCTAAGTCGACTAATTCTCCGGAGTTGATATCCAGTGCTGATGGCGCACCCTCCTGAATCGTGACCGTACATCCCATGTCGAGCGCCTTCGATCTCCCGTCGTGAGATTTGAATACACGATTTCCTATATTCTCAACCTATCAGAGTATCGTGTCCTCCAGCGGTGTCGCTCTGGCCTATTAAGAGCCTCGTGAATGACTGGCTCCGCAATCACTTCTTCTGGTCCATTTTTCTCACTTAAAGAACTGTTATCCGATCCACGAAAGGATGGCTCGGGTTTGAAATCTCGTTGAGCCTTGCTATACATTCCCTTTACTTCGTGGATCTTCGTTACTGACTTGAAATTATGCAGTTTTGGAACTTGCTTCAAAGATATTCCAGCTATTCCATTCTGAAGTCGTTCGCGTGTACGCCAGTCCACGAATGGTGCGAGATAATTTCGTCAGAGTTCTATACACGCCTCCGACGATGGTAGCACGAGAAGCCATGTTCCATTAATATGGTTTCAGTTCCTAATAATCGCTGGTACTTGTGTATAGTGAGGAGTGTCGTGTCTGGATGTAATTTAAGTAAATGGAGAAAACCATAGCGCAGTTCGATGAGATTCAACGGGAATGGACTACAGGTCTATGCTTCTGAGAACCGATGGAACGGATGTAGTGTGCAAGTAGCGTTTTTCATGGGAGTACATGATATTAACATGGGCTGAATGTCATCAGTCCCCTGACTTCTTCCCCACTCTCGAGGCTGAGCAATCAGTAAGCTCTGATCTCGCTAGGTTCAATGTTGTCAAGGCAACGAGGGGAAATACGGAATAATGTCTAGAACACGTCCTCAATGTTCTCCAAGCTCATACAGGTTCCGTTGAGGTCTAATTCAGGCTAGAGAGAGCAAGATAGCAGCAATGCATATACTTATCGGGTCGCAGGCCCGATTCCCGGGCAAAAATCCATTTTACACAGCCTATGTCAGAATAAATCCGAAACAACCTGATAACTAATAAATGTTGCCACTGGTGGAAGTGGGACCGGCCGAATAAGGAAAGGTATAATGAGTGGGTCTAAAGACGCGAACCCGTTGGACTTCGTTTGTGATGTTAGACAATCATTGTGCCTAAACCAAGAAGAAGCATCGTCCAACTAACATCAGGGTCGACGATCCTGATAGTATTTAAGGCTTTAAGCATTTTGATGAGGTCGACGCCACTGAACTTTCAAGAACATTAGTCTGTGGAGGTGAGCAAGTTATTGAGTGCTACAAGAACCCTCTGTGGATACCGCTCTCACAGATATCACAAGTCGGAATACCTCCTGTCGAAAAGCCTCTGCGCTATTTTTACTACAGGGCGCTGTTTATCAGAAAAGTTCCAAACGATGGTGACCGGACCAAATGATAGTTCGCTAGCGGACGGCCGTCTATAGACCAGTTGGAAGTATTCTCATACTTATTCATGCCATACGAAACAAGCAAGTCAACGGATAGAAAAAGAGAAGCCAGATTTCAACTGACTCCGTGAATCCAAGAAGTCTTCGCTACTGTGATCTCTCAGAAATCCGGAAACCTGCGGTTTCAATTGAGGCGGAAGTTTCTCGCGTGCTCAACACCTGAAGCGGTGCCATGTCATACCAGCTTCTCGAAATCTCGATACACGAACCTGTCGGCTCCGGCGTGATTTGAATACCAACTGTACTCATGACTTCAAGTTCCGTCGGTCACTGTAACCGCGGCAGTGGTCAGCCTTACCGTTTTTGTAAGGTCTCTCGACGAGTGGTCGTTTGAGAGCGTGGGCAGTTGGTTCAAGTCGTATGATGTGTTATCCAAGACTTCCACCTGATAGATGTTATCCTCAAACCAGGTAGGTATCTTGGGCTTCTCTAGACGGGTCAGGGGTTGGGTTGACTGGACAGATAGGGTCATGTGTATTTCAAGTTCTGTGACCGTCTTGAACAACCTTAATTACGAAATTTCTATGAGTAGCCAAGTTGGATGTGGTAGACTGTCACGGTTGCTTTTTTGTTCGAGTGGTTGTAATGGGCAATCAATATGGGGTCATCTTCAAAAAAAGCCACCTTGAGATAGTCAGAAGTGATTGTTGGGAATGGTGATTTGATTCCAAGCTCTGAGCTCAAGTGCGTGGATCGTGGTTTTGCCGGAAAAGAGAGACACCGGACAATTCGTTATGTCTTTTGCACAAACACTCTGAATAGATGTCAAGCTATATTTCTTGACATTTTACAGAAGGCTGTGGTCCAGAGGAGATTTTGAGCTGAGCAGGTACTTCAAGTTGGTACTCGAGGTTAACAGGCACCATGCTGGACGGCCCGAGTTCATAGTCACGTGCAAGGATGAGGGATTTGGTCGGGGCCCGAGGATGGACACTGGAGTCCGAGTCGGCCACCAGCGACGTCGTGTTTTTTGGATCTTATCATCCTCTACCCGTGACTTCAGTTCGTCGAGCCACCTTGCTCTTACCAGCGCCGCTGGTATGGCAAAACAGCCATCAAGCTTTTTCGCAACTACTGCCATCGTATGTTCCCGTGTCGTCTAACGCTAAACTTTTCTCACTCGGCTCCTTCTACGGATGCTTCGTTCACTATCAACAGGACCATGCAGCAGCAGGACTTGGCGCAGGATTTGTGACAACGCTATGCCTGAATCCCTTGGATCTTCTCAAAATCAAGTTTCAGGTTAATACCGGTGCCCCAACTGGGGGAATAGGCAAACAAATATTCTATGCACTCAGGGACATTCAACAGCAACACGGTTGGAAGGGCCTGTACCGTGGAATATCTCCTAATATCGCAGGCAATGCGTCAAGCTGGGGATTGTACTTTCTTTTGTGCGTGCCTTTATGCGATCCACCAAACCTCAATGATGTAATTATGGTATGACATCAGTTATAATATGCTCAAGAAACAAGCTGGGGGTGGGGACATCAACAAGCCTCTATCTGCTGCTCAGTATTTGATCTGCTCCGCCGAAGCAAGTTCGTGAAGTTCTTCGATTTCCGCGTTAATAGAACTGACTTACGTCCCAGGTGCCATTACCGCCATTATGACCAATCCCTTTTGGCTTGTCAGGGTACGCATGTTTGCCACGGCGAGAGATTCGCCCGGTGCTTATCAAGGGCTTTGGGGTACGTTTCCAGTTCTTCGCACCCTTGAAAATGCAACTCAATCATTTCTAGATGGACTTTCCACCATCGTACGGACTGATGGTATTACTGGCCTCTTTCGCGGCACCGCTCTGGCTCTTGTCGGCGTATCCAATGGAGCCATTCAATTCATGGCATATGAGAAGATGAAAAAATGGGGTTTTGATCAGAAACGGAAGCAAGCTGAGCGAGTGGGAAAAGTCTATAACCAAGAATTGGATAAACTAGTACGCAGTTTATTTTTCATTACCTCAAGATATTTGATCATTCTCTGCGTAGTCTAATCTATCATACACGACTATGTCGATTTCGAGTAAGTTTATGGCTTCGGCCGCAACATACCCTTACCAAGTGGTTCGGTCGCGGATTCAAGTCAGTGACTTGCCCCTCTCACTCTCGTGTCGCATCGCTGATTCCTGTCTCAGAACAATGCTCAATCGGAGATTTTCCCTGATATACCAACCACTATCAGACGTACCTGGAAACAAGAGGGCTTCAGAGGCTTCTATCGTGGTCTCGGTACCAGCCTTGTTCGTGTCCTTCCTGGAAACTGCATCACCTTCGTGGTGTATGAAAACTTGGCTTGGTTGCTCCGGACTTCTGCCGCAAGGCGAGACGCTGAACACCACTCGTCTGATCCTGACTTGTAGTCCCCACTTACTGGTTTTGCGTTGGCGCTTGTTGTTCAGGCCTTTGACAGGGAAGTCAGGCCTCATGCCACGGAACCCCTGTGCATGCTGTGGCAACATTATGGAGCTCCCGCGAAAGTTTTCGAACGATGTCCCCTGACTTCTTCCCGCCACACTCACGACACCAGTCAACCACCTGTTCCTCACCTAAAGCGAGCCAGCATGTGGAGTTCGAGTTGCTACAACTGTTTTCGCGGAATCAGGCTAGTCGGAATCCATTCACCCCTAATCATCCATCATCCATAGCTTAATGCAACTCAATCGCTTAGAAGTCAATTGCACAAGTAGTGTATATAGTCAACATAATTACCTGGATTCCGATGCTCGGACACCATCAACTGTGAAATCCCTTTGTAAAGGACGACCTCGATACGCCACACCGATATCGGATGCTTAAGCTGCAGGACCATGGTATTGGGTACCGTGGGCTGTGCCCCCTTTTTCAGCGCTGTTACATGACTTCCACGTCTTTTCTCGTCAGGACGCGATTCTTCAGGCCTATGTCCCTGTACTGAGAATGAATGCAGAAACGGTCCAGGTACTCAGGTACATACTAAGCTTCCTTCATGATCGACTCGACAGAGAAACCACTTACATTGGCCGCTGGTACAGTAGCTTCGAATCTTAATTGGTTCAGGCTGAAGTATCGAACGCACTCCGGCAGTGAAGATGAATACTCACAAACATTCTGATGCGACCCCGCGAACGCATCGTTGGTCCCTGTGGAGTTTACTACCTGTATGTTCCTAGCTTGATTCCGAACTATATCCATCCAGAATGATCGCGCGGAGGATCCTTGCACATTGTTTCAAGGATTTCGAGCAATGGTGTGGAGTAATTTTATTTCGGGTACGGATAGAAGCGACACTTACTATTCCTCATGTTGCGAGGGTGACAGGATTCATATCGAACAACCGACTTCTTCATCCTGTGTGGGATAAGAACCTTGGGTCAAAGTTTCTTTCGGAAGCAAGAAGCGATTGTACTATGTGGTAATTTGACCAGCATGGATAGTCCATGTCAAGCACAAGTTGTTCGTGAATAACCACTGTTAATGATCACCGCGAAAATCTCCATTAACATTAGGGCTCGGCTCGGCTTCAATGCATGTGTATGAGACCTTGAAAGGGTTGACTCTAACCACGTTGTGGCGTTCAGCTCTTAATGTCAATAAGAAATGCCACTCGAAGAGCATCGAGGTTGTACCGCCATGGGAAGATGAACATACTCGATTACCTTCTGTCGTTATCGCAGTGATGGAGAGTGAGTGGGTCACATTGTTCGGACACTGAAGGGCAGCGGGTAGTTTTCGCTACTTTGCTGAAGGCCGTCTCGGACATTCGCTGGGCTTGATTGTCACGAGGTTTTTGCACGTAGCACAAGCCGATAAGCGGAAACTATTGTATCCGCTTCCAAGCTGGTGCGGAGATGGCCAATGATGATACCTTCCTTTCCTTTGATCTCGCTCTTGAATAGTATTGGATTAAAAGGGCGTAAGATCGTATTTGGAGCTGGCCAAGGTAGATTCTAGGTCCACAACGTAACAGTAATGAACGGTGTCCGAGGATAAAAAATCCGGTCAGAACACGAGAACACCATGAAGCAAGGCATAAGAATGTCCTTACGAAACAGTCGCGAAATTGTTGGCAGGTGCCGCCTCCGCACCTCAGTCTAGGCTCGATGTGGTCATGCTGTAGCGAGTTTGCAACGGGTATAGGTCAACCGGAGGTATTCCAGGGCAGAAGGGTGTACCTGAAGAAGCAGAATAATTTCGGAGCAATACCAGCGAAGACCATCAGACTGACTGCGGTTTTGGATGGCAGTCATGAAGGATAAGAATCGATTCCAAGCATGAGGAATCGTGAACAGACAGGGAATTCGGCCCGTATCAGGAATGAGCAGTGAACGTGTATGTGACGCATCTGATGACGGATTGATGTGTGTACGACCAGCGGATCAATCATATGTTTACTAAAAAGCCTTTCAACATAATAAAGTCCCACTTTTCCGGCGCCTCCGTTGCTTCGAGACGTATCAACTCCTTGCTGCATCTCTGTTGGTTGACCGCTAGAGGTACGCATATCAGATGACTATGACGAGAATTCTCCGCTCATCAGATAATATTTTTCTCTAGTGAAATGAGCACATTCTCAGCTTTCCGTTCTGCAGCAGTGGAA
>KQ962668.1:111285-133440 GCA_001563735.1 Leucoagaricus sp. SymC.cos
CCTCTACATACACGCCTCACCGGCACATCCACGTATCCCCCTCACCTCAAGCAGCATGGGTGAAAAGCAACCAACCCAGCAAAACCGAGCTTGAAGCGAGGGAGAAGGAGAGGAAAACCAAAGAGCTCAAACGCAAAGCAATAGGGCTCAAAGACAAAGACATTACTTACCGCGCAGTCCAAGTCAGCTCTCCCGAAGGCTTGAGCTCGTTCGTCCCACTCCAAAGCGTTCTAGAGGAAGTCAAGTATCTCAACTCACAATCCGATTCCCAAAACAAGAGTATCAAAAAACGATACCATGTGCAACTCGTCGCGAACGACCCCGATCCCATTGTCAAGATCATCGATTCCAAGGCCGAGTTCCAGAAGAAGAAGGAGGCGAAAGAGCAAGCTAAGGGTACAGCCGCGCAGAAAGTTAGGAAAGAGGTGCAATTGACTTGGGCTTCTTCCGGAGCGGATGTCGAGACCAAGCTAGAGAAGATGAGGGAGGACTTGGAGAGGGGGTACAAAGTTGATTTGGTCATTATGCCGAAGAAGGGCGTACGACCACCTTTGAGGGGCGCCATGGAAGAGAAGATTGCGAAGGAGTGGAAGGCGCCGGACTTTACGAGGTCGACTGCGGTTTTATACTTCCAGGGTCTCGTGGCTGCTTCGGTGCCAGAGCCTGACGTAGAAGAAAAGCAACCGAAAATCCCCAAATCACAGCTCCTGAAAGAGGAGAGAAGGCAAAAACTCCAGGAGAGGCTGAAGAAAAAACAAGAACTAGAAGCTAGATCGAGAAACCATTTCGTGGAAACGGATATTCATTCAATATGAGTTACCCTGCTTTGTGAGCTACAATGCTATCTAGTCTCATTTCTTTGTACGTAGTCTAAAGGGCCTCCAGAAGGATTTACGGGAAAATCTACGATAATAACGTATTTGCTTTCGGTTACAGTGAGGGAGTGTGTAGGGGGTATCGTGAATGAATGATTTCGGGAATGCAAATGGACGTCTATCGAGTTCTGGAGATGTCTGGGAGCTCAGGATGCCAGTACCATTGGTGATGAACAGATGATGGAATCCAATTGGAACAGAGTACCCCTCCGAAGTTATGTCGGCTATAACTTCTTCCATTAAAGGCCAGCGCCCACGATCATCAACCACGCCAGTTTGTGCATACCGCCGCCGAGCTTCCAAAAACGCTCGGGAGGCACGCGCCCGCGAGGGGTGTTTGAAAGGCAAATATTCACCCAGAATCTTCAACAACGCATTGTAGAAACGAGTGTCAGGTTTCCCCACCGCTCGAGCATTCTGTTGAATGTCCTCCTTGGCCATTCGATACAAAGTTGCGGTTTTGCGCATGAGGTACGACAGAATGCGGACACCCGTACGTTGATAACACCGATCAAATTCCTTCTTGTAGGCCTGAAGCATCGTTGTATAGGTGACAATAGAAACATGCCACGGCTTTACGTCCTTCTCCATTCCGGGATTCCGACTAATACGACTGGATGTGAGAATAAGCTTGAACAGTGAATGTGCTTCCCTCGGGGCTCCGTGTTTGACAAGTGCATGAAGGAAAGCGTTGAGGACATGAGGTCCAATTCTCGACGCATAAACCAAAGACTCTCGCCATTTCTGTCTTTTGTCGTGATCAGACTTTCGTCGTCGTTTCACGTCAGGTTCGAAGATGGGGAAAAGAAGGCGCATGATCTGGACAACAAGGCCAGGCTGGCCACAAGATATGAGAGTCAATAGGTACGTTGCGAGAAGTCGATGGTTTCCAAGAATCTGTTCCAACGAAGGAGCCAAGGGTAGTCGAATTGATTCAGCAGCATGCTTCATCCTTGGAGGGAGGTTGCGTCGAGTGGGTCTTTGTCCTTTGATACTCAAATCACCTTCGACGCCGCACAGTTCCAGTAGAGGTTTTAATGCATTAGCAACTACATCTCTTTGACGATACAAAGTGGCAGCCCGGAGCATTATGTTATGCGTGGCAAGTGTGGGATGTAGCGCTGGTTCTCGTTTGGTGGTCATGTGGTTCAGAATCTGTTTTGCCAGCCGCGGAGAAAAGCGATGGCGTAACGCGTAATAGATGAGAGAGTCGTAAGATGAGCCTTTCAAGGCAGGGAGCATGTTCTGAGTAGGATGAGGGGTTCTGAACTTGAACCACCGGTTCCCCAGAGGACGGTTCAGACTGAAGGCAGAATTGTGCAGTTGCTGTGTTGGAAGAGATCTGGTTAATTGCAGGAGGGTTTCATGGAAATACTGGTACGCTGGCACGTAAACAGGCCCGTCATCCCCCATCACCCAGACCCAGTTTCCCACTAGGGGACAATCTGACAGTGTTTTCAAGAAAAAACTTATATGTGTGAGAGGAAGCTGTCGACTGTTGAGCAGGGCCGCCAAAACGGCAAGTGCTTGGAGCGTCTGTTGAAAGTTGGGAGTCTCCACGTCGTCGGTGTGCGCCATCGCAAATTGTTCCTGTATTGGGGTGACGATTGCCTTCAACATAGCAGTCGTGGGCCGTGCATCAGGGGTTAGGAGGTCGAAAATGTAGGCTTGTTGGCGAGTCTCGACAGGCAGGGGTGATGGGTCCGTAGAAGATTCAGGCGTCGCGGAACGCGTCATTTGCGTCAAGGTATGGGATCTACGTTCCCAGTCCTTAACTACCATGCCAAATATCAGAGAGGCAAGAATAATCTCGCCGTTGATAACACAGAGGGTTATAAGGGTGTTGAACATTGCACCCGTACGATGGCTGCGGCTTTTCCTCGCAGCTTGTAGGAGTTCAATAGCGAAGGCAGTATTTGGGTCCGATGGTCTGTGGAGTCTCATATTGATGACCTTAGGGGTGGCAAGAAGTCTCTCCATATGTTCCCTTAGTCGGACATCACTTGCTTCATTTACAGCATTTTTGTTCGTGGCTGCTATGGCAAGTCCCTTCATGATCTGCTCGAGCGTTCTGCCTCGGACACGAATCCCATTCTTCATCATAGAAGTAGCAAGCTGAGAGGCTTGTTGTACTAATCTGAGGCGAACAAGGCCATGAAGAAGAGCGTGCGTAGGGAGTCGCGGGGAAACACCGGGAGGGATCTTAGCCGATGAACGTTTGACTGTATCCCATGCCGTATTTTGTTTTTGAGAGTCAGAGAGGGCAGCATAGCGAATGGAATTGACAATCATGAAGGCATCCTCAACCGCGTGCTCTTTGAGGGACGTATGGACAGCCTTCGTGGCAGCTAATGCTAGCCGCGAGGGTTTGGGGGACGAGGGTAAAGGTGAGGCCGGTCGAGGATAGGGAGAGTTTGGTGAGTTAGGAGCAGCAGGGGAAACTGAGGAATTAAGGCTCCGTGCTGTAAACGAGACAGCTTTTGGGAGATTTGAGGATTTATGATGCGTTGAGGGAAGTGTAATGGGTCTTGCGGGAGAAAAAATAGTCGGAGAGCGACGGAGGCCTCCGGATGAAAACCTGGTAAGACTTTGCCAGGTACATTGCATGTGCTTCACATTACTACTGAAAATGAGATGACTAGGACGACGATTTGTATACTAAAAACTCACGAGGAGGCGTAGACTGGAAGCTTTCAACTTGGCAGGAAATCCTACCGCTCCGAATTAAGTCTGGTTCACGTGACATAGGGTTCAATGAGCAAACATGCTTTGAGCGCTTTGCGTCTGTGCTTGCAGCGGTCACCCTCAGGACCCAGCGCCAACGAAGAAATTTGCTTTTGACCATTGCACTGTGATATTTCAATTGGCCCAGTCATGAGTTTCCGGCACGGAGGATACCGCAGACGCCACAAAGGTGAGATGGAGACAGCTATGTCATTTGACTGACCCAATGACCGAAATTTCGCGCAGACGACTATGATGAACGGCGACGTGAAGTCGTCGAGACACCAGAAGATAGACTAAGGACTGCGATCATCAAATTTGGTGAAGTGGTTAGCGAGTTTTACTTCTATATAAAAAATAAGTGCCTCCAACATTTTCTGCAGGATGCGCTGGAAGAATTGCCCCGTCTAGAGAAACAAATACGAGAACATGAGCCTCGAAATATTGCGGACATCTCTGAGGCCTTCAGAATAAGGTAAATTCAGCTAAAGTTATTGCTTGCTCAGGATCTCAATTACAAGCACAGTGTCACTGAGCAGCCATACAAAATCCCATTCTATATAGCCCTCCTTCGCAGTCTCTATAATACCCCAGAGCCAGTTCAATCAGACTCACCTGTACTTGGCCGGTTGATTCTTGAAGATTTTTGGAAAGGCTTTCAAGGGTACTTGGATAAAGTGGCATGGCGAGAAACGCGCCTATGTGTTCGTGTCCTCTGCTCCTTCGGCGCAGGCAATGTTGACTCTTTGACAGATACAATTCTTTGCTCACCTGACGGTTGCGGGGCTTATTTCGCCGGAGTCTATGATCTCTTTACTTCAGTCATTCGTTGCTGTGCTAGACGAGTTTGGTGTCTCTCATGGGCGCGCTAAGAAGGCCGCCTTGTCTGCTGGGGAAGGTCTAATTATTGTGAGTATTGATCACTTTCTGTCATTTTATGTTTGTTCATCTTACAATCAGGCCGGCGCCGTGCTGAAAGCACACTCTCCTTCAAGTGTGAATGATATGATCACTGCCATTCATACGTACGTTGAATCAACGACCAACGCCAAATGGCTCGTTGCACTCAACAGTCGGCTGTCGAACAACGTATCGATTCCAGACAGTGCACACGAAGTTAGTCATCGGTTCAATTACCTCCAGTTCAGGTCTTCAATATATCTTTACAGATTCTTGACAGCCTCCTAACTACTTTGAACGCGCTCAACGAAGGCGATTTCTCTGGAACAGCGGACTGCATTCCTCAACCATACCTTCAAACAGGCGACACTGTTCTTGAAGTATCCAAATACGACCTACCTTCTGTTCTAGTCCCTCCAGAGATCATTGAAGTGGAAGGCCTCACGTCCGAGACTGGTAGCGAAGCTCAAATCAAGAAGGAAGAATGGCCCGAATACTACTTTCGTATCTTCCCAAGTGATGTAAGTTCCTCAATGTCCAGCTTCTAAGTCCACCGCTCACCTGTCCCGGTTGTGCTCAGGTATCGCCCGACCCAAATACGCCCGCAGGTTATATTATCCGCAGTGCTCTGATCGACACCATTGACATCTTCGAGATTAATCGCAAAGAATGTGCGCGACTTCTGTTGGAATACCCGAAATGGAACCTCCCAGGCACTTTCAAACCGAAACCCGGTTCAACGGTAGAGCATGAACCTTGTCCAGGAAAAGATTGGCAGCTCGACAGCACGGTCTTGGAGGTGAGTTTTTTCCAGCTTTTTTTTTTCTTGTGCTGTTTTTATCTTACCCTGGGAGATAGACTATTCTTGGTGCCTACTTGGTTCTACCGGAGTCTTCTCAGAAGTCGATCTATTATATCAGTCTAATCACGGAGTTGTGCAAATTGTCGCCGTCGACAGTTGGCCCAGCAGTCGGAAAATCAATACGGAAATTGTACGCTGCTCTCTCGGAGTCTTTGGACGTTGAAGTTGCCCGCCGCTTTGCGGAATGGTTCGCTGTGCACATGAGTAACTTTGGTTTCCAATGGGTTTGGAAAGAATGGTAAGACAAGGCCTCGTGCATCTGCCGCTCCATCCTTTGACTGTCTGCCGTAGGGTTCCAGATTTATCGCTCGCCGTTCAACATCCAAAACGTGCTTTCATTCGCCGTGTTGTGGAGTTTGAAGTCCGACTTGCCTATCATGAACGTATTCTGAGAATGCTACCTCCACAAATGCAAGACCGGGAGGCATGTGTCATTCCAGAACAAGCACCCGCTCCAGCATTCGAATACGAGGACCCATGTAAGTTGCCCTGCATCAGAGTCAGTTCACCCCCTTCTCAGTCTTTCTAACTTTATTTTGACATAGCACACCCCCATCATGAAGCCGCTCAATCTGTTCTTAATCTCTTCCGAGGCCGCGCCAACGCCGAGGATGTCATAGCTCATCTCGATACACTCAAGAGTCAACTTGAAGCTTCTGACGAAGGACATACAGCCAACCTCGATAGTCTCGTTCGTTCCATCGCCGTTCAATCTCTTCTCAATATCGGTTCCCGCTCCTTCTCCCACCTTCTCAACGGCATCGAACGTTACCTCGCCGTTCTTCGCAACCTCGCCAGCGGTGGTGTTTCTTCGTCCGGAGGACATGGTAACATCGAAGCGAAGAATGACATTCTAGCAGCCGTTGCTTCATTCTGGAAAGACAACAGACAAATGGTAGCGATCGTCTTTGACAAATTGATGCAATACCAGATTGTCGATCCTACTGATGTCGTCGGATGGACCTTCCTGAATGGATCTGTTGTCGGTCAACTAAGAGAGGTCGAGAAACCGCTAAATTTAAGTGCATTCGAGTGGGACTTACTCAAAGCTGCGTTGGATAAAGCGAACGGGCGTGTCGTTATCGCTCGGAGGAAAGTTGCCACGCTTAGAAAGGAGGATGACGATGCTCGAGCAAAAGCTAAAGCAAGCCAAGGAATGGAAGTTGACGGAGAAACAAAGCCAGGTTCGTTATATTAATCACTCTTGTTGCCCTTCCTCACTTCTAATCGCATTACAAAATACTCTACTATTTTCACGCACCTCCGGCATCTTGGGTGTTCTCGCATCACAACCATCCCATAAACAAAATAGACGAAAACGAAATAGAGAACCCAGCTCTAGAAACGGCACTTAAAGCATCAGAATCCCTCATTCGCGAACAGAAGGCAGCATTATCACGTACCTTGGAAGGTTTCGTTTCGTGCTTAGCTCCCTCTGCGGGCGATTCCAATCCCAATCCACATTCAAGAAACGTGATCGGTGAAGAAGCGTGGCAGAATCGAGACAATTGGGGTCGTGATGAATGGAATGCTTGGGAAACTTGGGGGTGGTATCGTCAATTTGTCCGTGCGGTGAGTTTGATCATCCATCGCATTTGTTTTTTGTTTTTTTTTTGCAATTTTCCCTCCCATCTCTACGCTCCTCCATACTTCTTTTCTCGAGAAGCGACGTTGGAGCTTCCCCAAGCTCTCTTTTTTCTTTCAAGTTACTTTTTATGTTAAATGGTTTGATCGTCAAACCATTTTGATCGACCTCGCTTATAATTCCGCTCATGTGACTTTTGCTAACACATGGTATTCTCCTTTCCATCCTGGTAAAATTTTTCCTTCTAGTACGCGCCATATTTGCGCAAGTACACGAACACGCTCGAGACTGTCTCGTTCTCTCGGTTCGTCGGTGTCGACGATCCAGCCGCGGACCTAATGAAGAAGCTATGGCATATTGCCACAGGGCAAGAATAGAGTCAAAGTGTAGGACGACGACCTTGTCAAAATTGTGTATATGCAATATTATCTTGTTCTATTAAGAGCTCTACCAATAGCTCGAGCAGACGATTTTTCAAGGCCACGAATTCGGGTGTGTGATCCGATTAAGCCGACGATACCGCGAATGATACTGGTGCCTCGAAAGAACTATGAATAGATGCCCTACCTGTTCTACTGGGTCGTGTTCCATATGGTATGTTTTCGTGAACGTGGAATAGAGTTTGGCACTCCGCGACCCCAATTTCTCGAGGATACTAATTGTCAAGTTGCCATACGACGCTGGAAAGAATTTGAGTCCGTATCAATAATATCAATGCGATCTCTATGGAGGAGTCGTGTGTACATGAAGTTGTACTCTATCTTGAAGCCTCCCAAAGATGGGATACTTATCTTGAAGATCCGAAATAAGTATACACATGCGTGAAAGAGTAGCAAATCCATTCCGTCGAGGCTGGAAAACGATGGCTCAAAGTCTATGAAAGAAAGTCATAATGTGGAAAATCCCACGTCAGGAAACACTGAGGGAAATATGAAGGGGCAGAGATCAAAGATGCGACAACAAACAGAGTTTGACAGGTTAGTAAATGATGGACAATGCAGAATAATGTGGCTGATGGGTTAATTGAGTGTGATTGAACTGAGATGATGGCGTAGATGTGAGAAAGCATTTGAACGATGTAGAGTTGGAGTGCAAAACCGAAGAGGAAGATGGGAAACACACGAAAACCAGAAAAAGCAGGAGGTAAGATAAACCTACGGAATAATGTGGCTGATGGGTTAATTGAGTATGATTGAACTGAGATGATGGCGCAGATGTGGGAAAGCATTTGAACGATGTAGAGTTGGAGTGCAAAACCGAAGAGGAAGATGGGAAACACACGAAAACCAGAAAAAGCAGGAGGTAAGATAAACCTCCGATCATCCAGGAAGAAGAGGGTGTTGAACCACAACATGTGGTATGTGGCCATAAATGATGAAGAGCGAAAAAACGTAGTCGGGGGTGGGCGGCGAACTCCATTCAGGGGTTCAACGGGGCGGTCCGTTCCGTGCTCCGCTGGACAAGTAAGATTATGATGGAACGTTCTGCATCAGCGGTGCTTGAGACTTGGCTTTAATCCTGAGATTCGAAGCAATACTTCTAGCTTTAGCGAGCCATTTGGCGCCAGGATGGGCCGCCGCGGAGAGAGTACGCCTTGAAGATTTGTTATGCAGTTTAGCATGAGCATGGTCACTCCCGGGAGCAGATATCGTCACTGTGGTCACAATACCCTTCGTAGAATCAAACGAGCCGAGAGATTCAGTTGTGGATTGTTGTACGGAAACCCCGATTACGAGGTTGGCTTCCGTCACTGGTGTTAACATGCTTGCGGATTTTGTTCGACTGAGGCGTCGTGGAAGGAAGTTGTGAACGGTTTTGCTGAAGCCCGGTTTGCCGGCTATTTGTTGGATTTGGGTGACTTGAGTGTAGTCCTCGACGTAGGCGCGTTCATCGCAGAGATTAGAAGCGCCAGAGGCAAATGAGGCGTTACTCATATTCTTGAGCGGAGATTAGATATAGACTAAGGACGCGTGCCAAAGATACGTACTGCAGCTTGCGCTCGGTAGAATGGTGACTGAGCAGCGATGGAGGTGAGCCCCGGTGAGTTTGGGCTTGACTGCGCTTCAGCAGGGAGCTGTGGAGAATGGAGACTTTGAGCACCCGTACGCTGCAGAGCAGATGGAGAGCATGACAAACCTGTCCAAAGCGCGATATAGATATACTACCGCGTCGACGGTCTCTTCGGCCGGACAGCGAAGCGGGTGTTATTGAACGCGAGACGGCAAGTTCATTGATAGCGGCAGCGCGCTCCTGTTCTTCAAGTTCTCGCGCGCGTCGCTCGCTCGCTTCCTCAATTTCTAGGAACATCTGCGAGGAAATTTCAAATGTGAGCAGGTGTCAAGTGTACTAATTGTGTTTTGGACTGAAAGCACTAAATCTGTACCTTTTCGAGCTTTTCAGGACAGCCGGACACGGTGTCAAGTGGGAGAGTGGCAGCCATTGGGGAGATAAGGGTGGGGAAAGAAGAAAAGGCGGGGTAGGGGAGTGTGTGGGATGAAATAATAGGACGGAAGAGCAGTTATGTAGGACCGGGTGACGCCCATCTCTCCAAACTTTCGGCTGAACCAACACATTCCCTTTGCGGATGTTGGGCTCCCCTGCAGCAGCTGATGTAATCAACACGCGGAGATCCACGAGCCCGATCCTGCCAAGGTCGATCAAAATTTGATTTTGCTCTTGTCCCATGTTTTCTGATCTCATGCCTTCAATACCGTCCCAAGTAGAGCCTCTTGCAGGTCCTTCTCGCCGGGAGGCGAGCGGAGAAGATGCTGGAGAAGGTTACGAGTCTTTTGGATCGGATGACCACACCGAAGAGGACGAACACGTGGACGGCTTAGGCCAGGGCATGGATCCCGAAGGCTTTTCTGGACCTTCTCAGAAAATCGTGAAGCCATTGACACCAGAGGCGCTGGTTGCCTTTAAGGCCGCACAGGACAAAGCTGGGATAGTGTATATTTCTCGAATACCGCCTGGAATGCGACCAGCGAAGGTACGGCATTTGATGAGTGCCTATGGGGAAGTTGGTCGGGTATATCTACAACAAGAAGGTGCGAGTGTCGCAATCTTGGCTAGCTCCCGTTTCTAACGTTTGAAGTGAATAGATGCGAAACGAGCTTATCTGAGGAAGAAATTCACGGCAACGAAGAAGCCTCACTTCACAGAGGGGTGGGTCGAGTTCAAGGATAAGAAAATTGCACGGAGTGTGGCAGATATGCTGAACGCTCAACCCATTGGCGGAAAGAAAGGATCGCGGTGGAGAGATGACGTGTGGACGATGAAGTATTTGCCAAAATTTAAATGGAACATGTTGACTGAACAAGTTGGTGAGTTTGGGTAGGGTCGATCGCACGCAGGAGATAAAACTAATTATCATTTTCAGCACACGAAGCACAAATACATCAAGCTAAACTGCGTGTCGAGTTGTCGCAGTCTCGTGCCGAGCAACAAGAGTATTTGCGTAATGTTGAGCTCGCCAAAGTGCTGGAGAAGCGAGCAGGGAAAAAGAAGGAAAAAGGAGAGGAGTTCAAGCTCAAGGAACGCCCGCGTAAGCGGCCTGCAGAGAGTGACAATGATTCTGGACCGAGAAAGAAAAGGCCAGCGGAGGATGGAGGGCAGCTTGACGCTATACTGGGGAGCATATTCTAGTGAATACCGAATTTGATGGTGAATATTATGACGCACGGGCCGTGAGAACGGTCGGAGTTTGAACCAGCATTGAATGTGGGAAAGCCCTGAGGACGACTTCATCACGACCACCGTTGAGCGTGTCGAGAACAAAGCGAGTGTCCTGGGCTGACTGCCAACGCTCGCGTTCTTTGTCGTGATACCAGAGGTCTGTGCTTTACTATGCTCGACCTCAGCAAAGCAGCCTCTGATCTGCGCTCTTCTCGCTTCTCTTCTTCCTCAGTTCTTAACCTCTAAAGATGTCCTGGTCTTCCTCGTACCCTCCTCCGTCCCGACGCTCCCGTTCCCGCTCTCCTCGCGGTTCTTATCCTCCAAGGTCATCCTACCCGGATTCCGCCTATCCCGGAGATACCTACAGGTCAGACTGGGATAGCTATGACCGAGAACGATGGTCATCATACGACCGTGACAGAGGTCCTTATGATTATGGCCGACGACGGAGCAGGAGCCCACCCTCGGACGAAAGTCAGTGCTCAGATTTTCAACGCCCCCGTGCGTGCTGACGATTTCGGTTACAGGTAGAAAGCGTCGACGGTCCGTCTCTCCGTATGACCGCGACAGAGACCGCTACGATCCAAGGCCACGTTACAATGACGATTACGGTTTGAATATCAGATCTTTTCAGGTTTTTCCAGCAAATTCATGATCATTCCGTAAATAGATACCCACTCTCGCGGCTATGGATATTCTTCACCCCCACGCAGAGGTCCACCCGGTCCTTACCCGCCTTCCCGACGCGCACCACCTGATCCCCACACTTTCGAATTTCCTGCAACCCTGAAACAGTACGCGGAGTGGTTCCGCTACTTCTATCCCCAGCAAGCCATTGAAGAGGACAATGCTGACAAAGCCGCTGAGCAAGAAGCAGGCGACGGCTCGAAGCCGCGGAACGGCATCCGGAGTAAATGGGAAAAGTACAAAAAGGAATTTTCTGCTAACCAGGTCAGCGTTGCTTTCTCTTCTGCCCCTTTTCCACATCGTCCGTATTCCTGCGACTTTGTCACTTCGTCGTGTCGGGGCATCATGACTGAAACTGCTTTGTTATTGTATATTAGCTTCAAACCATGTTTGACCACCATAGGAAGTCGCCGTGGTTTGCCGAAAAGTATGATCCTGAATTCCAAAATCTGCGCTTCAGGGTGCGCAAAGAGGGTTGGAAAGGACGTATTAATACTTTTCTTGATGAACTCGAGTCTGGCAAGTTCGACCCAGATTTGAATGAAACTGAGCCAGAGTCACCCTCACCTACAAAGGAAACATCACCTAATAACGAGTTTGCCGAGACTAATGGCACTATTGCTGAGGAAAGCAAGCCGTCTGGTGGTGATGATGAAATGCAATTTACTGTTGAAGCGGATGAGGAGGTGGTCGATCCTGATATTAGCAGAGTGGAACCGAATGGTAAACATTCATCAGATAGCAAGCGTAGTAACCGCGGCGAAGAGATTTCTGTTCCACCTGAGGGTAACCAGGTCATGATTCGCACTATTCCACCTGATATTGGTCGCATCAAACTCGAAGAGGTTCGCTGTCTTCTTTCCGTTTATGGTGCTCCACTCAAAATTTGATCGTCCTAGGCGTGCACCAAGATTCCGGGCTTCATGTACCTTGCTCTTGGAGACCCTCTACAGAAACGCAATTTCTATCGCGCAGGCTGGATACGCTTCCAGGACGATGCTGATATGATTTATGCTATTACTGAACTCGGGGAAAAGAAGGTGAGTTACCGTTTCAATTAGCTGGTTCTAGTTTCAATGATTGTGCGTGCTATAGATTGAGGGTTTCAAACTTCATGTTTCCCATGTTGTGAAGCCATTTACTAACCGCGTGCGGTACATGCCTGACGTGGCAAGCCGACCTGAGCGTCTAGCTAAAGATCTCGCAAACGCTAAGACCTTGGTGACTCAGTTGGAAGAGGAGGACGCAAAGCTTCGTTCTATGAAGATCTCCGAGCTCACAGTGAAACCCAAGCCCAACGGCGAGGCGAAACCGGAGGAGGATACAGCCATGGCCCCACCTGAATCGCTTGAAGAAGAACCAGAAGAGGAACCCAGAGAACGAGGGAGCGAGGGAGTAGAACGAAGGATCGAAAAGATTATGGCTGATCTTCGAGAGCAGGGGTTAGTAGATGTTAACAATGAAAGGGAATATGAAGAGAAGAAGGTGCGACTTTCCCTCCATCTCTGCTGTGCATCTTTGACAATTAATCACAGACGGTGGTTTCGCTGGATTTGTATCTCGCATACCTTCGGGCTGCATTCCACTCTTGCTATTATTGCGCTGTAATAACCGATCATCTTGAAGAACTGCAGCGTAAGTGTATCAAACACGAGAGGAAACCTTTACCTCCTAGTTTATCCTCGGACGCCAAGTCTGCTGAGAACGAGAATATTGAGAAGGAAAAGAAGGCTGATGAGAGCGAGAAAGACGGCACTGAACAAGAGAAGGAAGGTAAGGAGAAAGATACCAAGGAGAAGAAAGAGGACAAACGGAATGGTAATATTTCCGAACATATTCCTTCGCTTCTTGAGTTATTGAATTTCTTTCCCTTTTCGCAGATAGTCGGTGGTTGGAATGGCTAGATTCTAAGATTGCATTGCTCATCAATCGAGATGGTGTGGACCCTCGTGAATACGGGGGCAAGTCATATGAAGAGTAAGCCACAATTTGTTATTGAATTGAGCTCAAGATTGATGAGAGATTCTCAGGGAACTTTCTAGAGCGGCCGAGCCTCATATTAAGCAAGAAGATGAAGGCAAGTTTAGATGTAAGACGTGCCAAAAGCTGTTTAGGGCCACCTCGTTCGTTGAGAAACATATCGCCAATAAACATCCCGAGTTGGTGAAACACCTTGATGATGTGCGTGGCTGCCTTGAAGAGATGATTCCATCACTAACATGCATCGCAGTTACCCTACTTCAACAATTTCGTGCTTGATCCACACCGCATCCAACCGTTCACGCATCCTCCTCCAACGGTCGGGAATGCTAGCCAAGCTCCTCCTCCTCAAGCCTATGGGATCCAAGGGCCTGCTTATCACGGTGACTATGGCCGACCTGGCGGGCATTACCCATACCCACCAGGATCTTACCCACCACCGCCATATAACGGGTACTGGGATCCTTATGCGGCAGCATACCCATACGGACCTCCAGCCCCCTATCCTCTGCCCCCTATGCCACCTCGACGTGATGAGGGTGCTAATACTGGCAGGCGCCTGAGCGAACGCATAAGTGGATTTGCCACAGAAACAACTGTCCCTGCAGGGGCTGGACTCCCTCCCAAGCCTTCTCCTGCCGCACTCGACTCTGCGTTAACAAGCGGAAATGGGACTACGCGGCGAAATACGAGGAACAATGGTCAAGCTGGTGGACCGCCACCACCACCGCCGCCTGATGCCAAGGAAGATCCTCGTGCCGCCGCTGGAAAAAGGGTTAGCTACCACGACATGGATCTTGTCGCCGAGGTATGTCACGTCGCGTCTTATAAATAGGGTGCTGGTCACTAAACCGGTTATCCTTTTTCTTTGCTGGCGGACAACAGGGAGATGTTGAGTTATTTTACTAATGCTACTATGAGTTTTGACCCATCGTGGAGTAATCTTTTTGGTGTGGGGATTATGGCATATCAATGTTCCGCGTCTGTTACATGTTCTAGTTTACATACGAAAATTCGAATTCGTCTCTGTTAGAGGGTAGATCACTGAAGGTGCTGCGCGTGATGTATGAAAAAGGGAACAACCTTGGTTCATCTGTTTATAAATTGTAAGACTGATTGTGACCTAGATGAGGTTAATTTTCGTAAATTGTGAGAGGAAGACTTGGTGGACGTATTTGGTCAGGTTTGAATTACAACGGCTTGCCTCAATTCTTACATCTCTTATACAGGCACTCATTCCGCCTCTACCCCCTTTCCTCATCTCTCCCGTGGCCTCCTCTTGGCAGAACACTGGTTTGTTCTCGCGCCTACTGCGCCTCGCACGCCACTCACCGGTATCACAGTTCTGTCGTCAGACTCGACTGAAGGGCTACATTATGAGTGCTCAAAGGCCAAGAGTTCGGCTCCCGCTTACTGATGGAAGTAGCTCTGAGGACAGCGTCCTTGTGGAACTGCCTCCCTCTGCCAGGCGCTCCAACACTTTCAGTATCTCCTACGCTGATCAATGGCCAGGCAATAGCAGACTCTCCGGCTCTGTCACGAGCCCACAACCACCTATTCTCGAATCCTCAGAGGGAGAGGGTAATGTACGAACTTCTGAAGAGGGAGAATCCGAGAACGACGTGTTTGAAGATCGAACGAGGACGACGGCTGCGCCGATATCTACGAACAGCAAGCTTCGACCCGCCGCCGGCACGACTGGACAACATCAATTTCAACAGAACACACCACATTTCTCGCGCACAATGTCGATGCCACTTCCTTCACAACTCGGTCACCTTCAACATCCCCATAGACCGCAGACGCGTACTATTTATTCGAGCCCTATCACACCTTCCATACATTCAACCTCACCTATCAAATCATTGTCGCTCGAGCTTGCGGATTCATTCCAAATGGTTATCCAAACTATGCTGCAGATCTCGCCGCCTCAGCTTCTCGAATCTGCGAAGGAGCAGTACTCTGCTTGTTCGCTGTCCGTCCCAACGCCATCAATGTCTGCAATGTTCACGGCTATGAAGACCCTGAATTACATGTCGGCGAACTTGTTCAGGCTTTATCATGGTACCGGCAATGAATCTGGATCTTTCGGTCAACTTGATGGGGATGCAAAGGTACAGAATGTGTTTGATATCGGGGAGTTGTTGCAGAGTGTCGGAGATACACTTAGTGGTGTGGCTGCTCAGGCTGGTGTAGATCTGGTGTTGCACCATGGAGAAATTGGCGTGAGGCACGTTTATGTGAAAGGCGATGAATGTGGGATCTTATACGCCTTGCTTCATGTACGTGCTATATGCTATTGCTTTTTCTTGTACTTTTTTGCTTGGCCTCATTAATCTTGTTCTTCGCTATAGATTCTTCGTCAGATACTCGACAAGGCTCATGCTGGTGATTTAATCGAACTGGGGCTTAATTTGACGCTACACGGAGTCCAATCTACACAGGCTCCGGCTGTACCAGAAGAGGGCGGCCGTGTGACGGCCTCTCCGGTGGATATGGAATCCTTGCATTGTACCATTAAAATCGAGCACAAGTACGGTCCGAATGCACCAGCTGATGGCAACGAAGGACCTGTCGAGGATCAAGAGACTACTGGCGAGGCTCCCGCTGGACAGAAGGGACAGGCCCCTCAAATTTCCAGTGTCCTTCGTCGTCTTTTGCGTCTCATCGACGCCGACTTTATGATTGCAGACAACGTTGAGGATGGTCAGGCCTACGAAGTGGGCCTTCTCCTGGTTAAAACTGCCTCACCTGCTTCGAAGGTACCCCAGTCCTTATCCGGTAATAGTGTGCTGGTGGAAGAACCATCGGGTTCTGACACAGAGCCTAGTGTGGAACAGCTGCTCGCCTTCGGCGAAACCCTCAAAAGTCGCAAGGTTACCTTTTACGCGAATTCGGCCAATACATTCACTCGACATATTACCAACTACCTCGCTACATGGGGCATGGATGTCACTCAGGTGTTTTCCGACAACAGCAGCGAAACCTCGATAGATGAAGGGGCTCCTACACCAATTCAAGAGACTCGATTGACGACCTCAGCCACACATACAGCCTCTCCGCCTGAAGCGGCCTCAAATAGTGCGTCCAGACCTGCCGGTCAAGAGAATCAACCCCAAATATCTTTTGTTCTCATTGACGACGATGTCGGCATTTTACGAGAGCGCCTACACGCTCTACGAGTCGAGCAGAACCCCCTGAACCTTAATGCACGCGCTCGCCCTTCTTTGGCTGCCCTGCACAGGCCTAGGTCATCTCCTCAGATCGCTCGTGTACTCGCACAGTCTACCCCATCACCACGCCCTCCCTCTGTTGTCGTCCTCCACTTCACGAGTCTCGCAAACTTCAAGGCTACGAAGGATGTCATTCAGACGGTCATGTCAACGTATTCGGGTTCGGGAATCCCGGTGCCCGAGGTCATGATTATACCAAAGCCTGTTGGACCTCGTCGGTTCCTTACGGCCATGCATACCGCTGTGACTCGCCCAACGATCGACTCCTTCTTTTTCCCCACTGCGACTACACCGGGCACCTCCAGTGCTCAGCCATCAGGATCCTTTTTCCCAGCCCCCTCTGACCCCAATTCAAATAATCAGAGTCCACAATCAGGAACCCTCTTCAATCGTGCAACTCGCCCCCACGGTTCTCGGTCAAACTCTGATCGCTCGACGAAAGAACATCTCCTTGCCAGTTTACCGTCACCCTCGCCGCTTGGAATACCTGACAATGCCGAATATTTCCCCGACCCAAATGGGAAGCTTGGTCAATCACCCTCTTCAGGGTACCTAGTTTCAAGTCCTGATGGCCAACCCGCGGGCATTCTCTTCCATCCGCGGTCAAAGAAGAACACTTCGCCGCAGTCAATGGAACGGGTCGGGAACCAGACTGCCACAGTTCAACGTCGTACCTCAGTCCCGAGACTTTTTCCAGTAGGCGCCCAATCTTTTCATGCTTTACACGAAGCATCTCAACCACAAACGCCTCGACTGCCTGTTGAACCAAGTCCTATTGTTGAAAGTTCGAAGACCATTTTAAGCCCTACTCTTCCGCGAGAAGGTGCTTCAACTCCTGGACGGCGATCACCTCCTGAATCACCGGCAAATGAAAATGGACCTTCGAGAAAGGCGATTGGGAAGCGCCCTGCTCATGAAAAACAAGACTCTACTGGCAAAGGTGCTGGAAAGAAGGGTGGTAAGAATGCGAGCCCCTCAGACGGGAACATTGTGCCTCCTATTAGTGTTCTCATTGTTGATGGTCAGTATCTAGTTGGTTTCACTCGAATGAAAAGAGGTACTGATATCAACCCCAGATAACCCTATCAACCAAACCATTTTATCGACTTTCATGAAACGAAAGAAGATCCGATATGGTATAGCTAATAACGGGAAAGAAGCCGTCGAAAAGTGGAAGACCGGAGGTTTCCATTTAATTTTGGTATGTTGTAGTTCACGCTCCGAACCCCGGTTTTTCGGTTCTAACAAATTCACATTTCATAGATGGATATTCAAATGCCAATAATGGATGGGATTGAGGCCACAAGGGAAATTCGACGAATGGAAAAACTGAACGCCGCCTCAGAGTTCCCTCCGAGTACACCATTTCAAATATCTCAAACACCTGTGTCGACTCCTTCCTCCACGGCCACGAGCGACATGCGTTCTACCAGTGCATCTTCCCCTTATCGACTGTCTGTGATTATTGTTGCCTTGACCGCTTCTTCGTTACAAAGCGATCGAGTTAGCGCTCTTGCCGCTGGCTGCAATGATTTCCTGACGAAACCTGTCTCTCTTCTTTGGCTGAACAACAAAATCATTGAATGGGGATCTATCAAGGCACTACAAATGTGGGCAGACATTCGTCCGGAGGCCGTGTGGAAGATGTCTAGAGGCCAGCAAGCTCAAGCTCGTGCCATAGCTGATCGTCTTCAAATGCCAAAGAGTCGTGGCTCACCCGCGGGGCGGTCATTAATTAACGTAACACAAGCAGACGCCTCGACTCTAGCTGCTGCTGTCGCCCTAGCGAATACGACACCTGTCGCTGAAGCTCTAATTACCGGCGAGACTCAAAATTCTGGTGGCGACGCGCCGGCTGATATCCAAAGTCCTGCCAACGCAGCAGACAAATCTGTATCAAGCTCCTCTTTTCCAAGAAGGAAAAAGTCTCACAAACGGGAGGGTGCTCCCGAATCTCTGAAGAGGAGGCAAGAAGCAAAGGCGGTCGAGCCCAAAGAAAGTACGTATGACCCTGGATCACGTTCCTGGATGCCAGCTGACCAATTTTTTACTCAGATGCTGACGGTATGAGGACTTGAGAAGGCAGATGGGATAGGAAATGCTGATCAGTATTGTGCTAGATGTCCTTCGCGAACCCTCTACGAACGGCGGACCTCCAACTCCGCTGCGGCAAGAACAAAAGGAAGATAACGTTCAGAACGGAGAATCAAACACTGAGAAAGGAGCAAATCATACAAATAACGAACCGTTACCGGCACCTTTGGTCGAAGACCCTGAGCCCGACGTCCGTCCCCCTCCATCACCCGTCTTACGTCCGAGATGACGGTACGGGGCAACCTTTGTCGCACTCTGGTGGTTCCTCTTGATCAAAATCACACCAGATTTAATGCGCAGGGTTGCCGAGAATCTTTTCCACTAATCCCCTACCATGTTTTGTGCCCCCGACCTAATCACAGTTCCTGATGTCCGTCTCAGCCAAGACGGCGGGCCTTGCGGGATCAACAGCTACCTCTTCTTCATTGCCGAGTTTGGCACCTTTATTCTTGCGGTTATTTTGATGTTCTTTATCTTTTGGGCTTTTGGTTGCTAATATTTCGGTCTTCTTATATGAACTAATACTTTTTAAGTATGGTCTGGTACTCTCTGCGTCGTCTTCTTCTATATGCTTGTCTTCCTCGTGTATATCCTCGTTTAGATGAGGTTCATTCATTCATTCTGGTCAGTTACTCTATATTATCCGCGATTCTATGTGTATCAGCAGCTGTAGACACGGCTGCGCTGATATATGGTGTTTGAAGTGTGCTCGCCAGATGATCGATATCCATGTTCCGTGTGATGTGTGTCGACGGTGCTTGTTGTATTTTTGGGGTTTACATGTGTTTTAGTTTGATCGCCAAGTCAATCTGATGAAATTGATGGCAAAATTAGGGTTTGCTCCTTAACCCTTCCACTCATCACCTTATTGCCAGCATGGCTCCAAAAGTCTGCGCCCTGTGTGGAACGGCAAGAGCCATGTTGAGAAGGCCTAAAACTGGGCAGCAAATATGCAAGGACTGCTTTTTCTATGTCTTCGAAACCGAGGTTCACAATACGATCACGGATGCCGGACTATTCAAGCCTGGAGACAGGGTAGCTATCGGTGCCTCTGGGGGAAAGGGTACGTTCTAAATTCATTAGAAGAGAAGCTCTCTGGAGCCAATGGGCGTGCATCGGATAGATTCCACGGTCCTTGCTTATGTTATGAAAACACTTAACGAGAGATATAACTATGGCCTAGAGCTATTCTTGTTGTCTATAGATGAGGGGATTACTGGTTATCGCGATGATTCATTGGAGGTGCGCCTTGCAACGTGGAGCGGTCAATGATACATCCCTGATTCATTGCCACAGACTGTCAAGCGGAATCAGCAACAGTATGATATGCCGCTGAAGATATTGTCGTATGATGAGTTGTACGGCTGGACCATGGATACAATCGTATCTCAAGTCGGCCGCAAGAACAATTGTACTTTCTGTGGCGTGTTCCGGAGACAAGCTCTTGATCGTGGTGCAGCGATGCTTGAGGTGGATCATATCGTCACAGGCCACAATGCCGACGATATAGCGGAGACGGTCCTGATGAACAGTGAGTGAACGCAATTTCTCATGCAGCGGAACACTCACTAACGGACTGTCAAGTCATGAGAGGTGACATTGCGAGATTGGGCCGATGTACAGCCATATGTACTCAAGGGGAAGATACGATTAAGCGGTCAAAGCCATTCAAGTATGCCTACGAGAAAGAGATCGTCATGTAAGCCCTTGATTTCCCCTTTTTGAACACTCCGACTTCATTAAGGTTACCAGGTATGCATATTTCAAAAAACTAGATTATTTCTCGACCGAGTGTATATACTCCCCCGATGCCTATCGTGGCCACGCGCGAGCATTCCTCAAAGATCTGGAAGCTGCCCGTCCGAGCGCTATCATTGACATCATCCACTCTGGTGAAGCATTCGAGGTGAAGGAGGAGGTCAAAGCAACACAACGTGTGCAACGTGAGCTTCCACGATCTAATCTCTAACATCCTCCGTCAATCTAATCTCCCCATTTCCCATGTTATGCTCTTCAGAAACGTGCCAGAGATGTGGATACATGTCAAGTAACCCGCTTTGCAAAGCCTGTACACTTCTAGAAGGGCTTGAGCGTGGAATGGCTGAATCTGGACTTGTAAGTATCGGGCCTCGGCGCCCCAACATTTCACCCTTTACCCCATACGACCTCCCCGTTCATTTCCCAAGCCCGTAATACTTAAAACCGATTATTCACAGACGGAGCGTGCGCGCAAAAAGCTCGAAGCAGAAGGACCTACTTCAGAAAACCTCCGGACAATCCCATTCTTCAACAAATCAGCTTCAGGGAATCCGGGATTGTCAATCGCAGTCGAGATGCCCACTTAGACGGACGGTCCACAAGTCTGGCTCCAACAACCTCCTCCCATTGTTCTCTTTTGAACACGAGATCCATTACGAATACGAATACAACACGTATATATCATCACGAGTATGGAGATACTCTGATTTCTTCTCTTTAGCACTTTCCCATTGCATTTCCACAAGGTCGTCTTCACACATCGCCGGAGACCATATTATCCATCTAATCGTCTCTGACAACCTCGGCAGTATTATGTCCCCCTTTAGCCGCTTTTCAGCCGCAATCAGCACTACCATTGGAGGACCTTTCATGATCAGCTCATTGAGCGGCCATTTCGAAAACTACGTGTCTCTTCCACACCAGCAATCTGCTTGATCATGGAACATATCCGAGCATTGGCGAGACATCGCGTGTGTACGCTTATTGTATTGTAACAACTGTAACTGCAAGTGTGCATGTAGCTTTAGGGTATCGTAAAATAATGCGAGCGATATAATGTCCGCAGCTTACTGGCTCGAATTCATGAAAGAAAATCGAAGAAACAACCCACATGACTATACGCCCCCGAAATAGAACCAATAGTCGTAAGCTGGTAATAGAAGGCGCAGGAAGCGTATCATACAAGATGAAATAAATAGGTGACCCAAATTCGCGTGTGTAATTTGTAAACTCTAATGCAAAGGTCCGAAAAAAAGAATCTTCCAAAAAAAAAAAACAAAAACGGCAGAACTGCTTCCGATGGTAACCGTAAAGAAATTACGATGCGATTCTGACAACGACCGTCCCTCCACTTTTGAGTGGTCCACCACACACAAACACATCGGGTGCCTTCTCGAATGGAATAATACGTCTTCCTTCCCAATGATGACTTGCTTCCGACCCCTGAGTTGCATCTTTTTCAATAGTCGATGACGACGAGGGTTCTTCAACCATTAATAGTGGTGTGCCTGGCGTACCTCGTCTGCTAGGCGACGGTCCCATCCCATTCACCCTCGCATATTCCGCCCCAACCCAAGGTTTAATCCCATAATCCAAAGCAAGTTCCACAAGCGATCCAATCGTCTCTCCCACATCTTTACCTTCCCAATCCACATCTTGCGAAATATTGATCCACGCATATCCGACTTTACCGCCCTTACCCTCATTCCCTCGCGTGCTCACGTTTTCTGATGACGAACCTGCCTTCTCCGAATTCGGGTTTGACAAGCCACTTCCACCCCC
>KQ962668.1:133458-149143 GCA_001563735.1 Leucoagaricus sp. SymC.cos
CCTGCCTTCCCCGAATTCGGGTTTGACAAGCCACTTCCACCCCCACCCCCACCCCCTCCAAATTTGAGTGAACGAATTCCAGCACGGAATAAATCTCCGGCGCTGGGAATAGCTCGTTCAGGGTTATCCCCAACAACAGTCGTAAACTGACCCATCCTTCTAGCCGCCGGCGGTTTCCCATATCTACCTCCGCTGCCACTGCCGTTCCCAATCCCAATCATACTCTCATCTGGATTGCCTCTTCTTCCAGGAGATCTCAACAACCTCTCCGCAGCCTCTCTCACATCTTTCCCACCAATTGTATCCAACACAGCGTCAAACACATCTCCATCCTCTCTCAACCCATTCATCACTCTCACCACCGCACCACGACCTTCATCCATTCCAATCACTTCTCCATCATCAAAGATCACTTCCTCTGCACCCCACTTTCTTATCCTTTCTTCTACTTCTTCCATGAATCCATCGGCTATCGCGGCAGTTGTAGGTACGTTTGGTGGTGTAGCGATAAAAGGTACATGTACGCATACTCGCCATCCTCTTAGAACGAGCATTTGAACAGCCATGGCACCTATACCGTCGTGTCCGCTCAACACCAACGCACGTCTTCTTCTACCGTTCTCGTGATCACCTAGATTAAGTCGGGAGATCATTGATCCGTAGGTAGCGAAGTTAAGAGGTGTGTTGGGGTCATGACCATGAGGACGATGTTTGGCCAAGTCGGAAGAACGACCAACAGAGGAAATAGAAGGATTATCCCGCATTGAAGAAAATGCATATATAAACGTTCGAACAGCACGATAAGCCGGTACTCCACATAATGGGATGAGCGCAAGCTCTTCGAGTGTTAAAGTATGTTGAGCGAGTGGGGAGGCGGATGCAGGTGAAGATGGTGATGCGAATACGAGTGCTGAGAGCGCTCTATCCGTATTCGGTGAAAGTTTGGGATGCGGAACTCGATGTACGCGGTGTCGATCAACAACGATGAATTCAGTTAATGCACCACACTGCGGAAGGAACGTCAGTTAACTTTATCATTATCCCAGACAGAGAAATCCTGTTTATTTAGAATACAGTAGCCTCGAAAACTCACCTTTTTAATATCGAGTAATCCAGCAACCCAATCACCCTTCCTCGCAACTTCACCTCTAACTTCCCATCCACACTCAACAACTCTCCCAACAAAACTTCTCCCCGGAATATGTCCAATCCCAGGCATCACAGTCGATCCACCTCCAAAATACTTCTCCTGTGTTTCAGGGGACTGCGATAAAGTAGAAGACGAAGGTTGTTGAAGTGAACTCTCTTCTTGTTGTTGTCGACGACGCTGTTGTAAACGTTCTTTACCCGCCGATCGTCCAAGACTAACCGATCGAGTGATCCGTTCGCGAAGACTCAAACTTCTTCCTAATCCCGTCCCTATTCCTTTTGGTTTAGGTTTTCCAACGTCTCCTTGTTCTTCAACCTCTTCTCGTACGCCAGTAACCTGAGAAGCACTCGAATCTTGTTCCGTGCTGGTGGTCACCGCCGGCGAAGGCGGATTCGTCCCACCATTCGCTCCAGTCCGAGGACCACCATGAACCAACCTAACACCAATCAACCTCCCATCCACACCATCCACACCAACAGCCCAAACCTGCACAAGTACACTCCCACTAGGAACATACTCAGGTGGCTTTCTATGACTCGTAAATCCCAATATACTCTTCTCAGGCTCTCCTCCAACCCCTCCACCTCCTCCTACAACCTCATCACCATCCTCTCCTTGAATCATCGCCGAACCATTTGTAAACCCTCCCCCTGCCCCTCCAGCATTCGCATTCGCAGGGACAGTTTTCCTCCTAACCAAAGGTAACTGTAACTTCCCCATCAAACCCCCTCCTGCCCTCCCAGCACCAAAACCACCCAACGCCCCACTACCAAAACCAGTCAACCCACTTAACCCTCTAACAACTTCCACACTAGCCATAGTCGTCTGCGCCATCCCATCTTTCGTCAAATCCACATCTCCAGTTCGTTGTAACATTCCTCTCCCAACACCACCGTGTCCGAGTAACGAACCAGAACCAGCAGCACCATTCCTCGTCCCCAAAGAAATATCACCAGTAAGATTTAACGGTGGTGGAGCACGAGGAAGAACCAAAGTTGTATACCCTGGTGTACCTTTCGACGGTAATTCACCCGACGATTGTGGGAGGGCGGTTAAATCAACTTTGTTTGATGTACCTGGGATAGAAGTTAAAGCACTTGTACTTGATGATGCGGCGTTTGCGTTATTATGACGACTGAGGAAAAACGCCCGTGAATGACCATTGTTGTTTTGTTGGATGTGCGATGCGGAAGTTCCAGGGCTACCGCTACTAGTAGTATATGAGGATTGCGAAGTTGATGTTGAAGGGGATCGTTGGTACTGAGGCATAGACCCAGCACCAAGTGATCTAGATCTTCGATGTCCGAGTTTCGGTCTTGCCAACATTCGAGGTAAATCAAGGAGACTGACATTCCTCGGTGATGATCCAGGGATGGGTAAAGGTTTAGATGTCATGGCGAGCGGTGATGACGTTAGAGGTTGATGTTTCGCGTAAACAGCTCCTGAACCTGGAGGAATGAAGTCTCTTTCTTTGCCCTTTCCCTTATCCGCTCTCGTACCTCCTCCAGGCACCTCTCCTCCTCCAAAGGAAGTATCCGCCCTCTCTTTTCCTTTCCCCTTTAAATCCCCATGTCCAGGTGGTGCAGGATCAACAACAGAAACCGAGCTCCTCTCATTATTCCTGTGCTGCCTCGATAACTGTCTAGCTTTCCACGCAGGTAATCCAATTCCTCCATTCTTCTGTCCATGCCTAAACAATTCCTCTTCCTCCGCAGCTTCAAGCACCGCAGTCATACTCATCATCATACCTGCAGTTTTATTCTCCCGATTCCGTTGATGCTGATACGAATTCTGTCGATGTGCAAACGACGACGAGGAGTTTGTTGTTGTCGTAGAGGTGGTAGGATTAGGAGGTAAAGAGGAAGTGATTCCTAAACCATGATATGTATGTGATTTGGCTGGTCGCTTCCTAGGATGCGAAATTGGAATCGCGGAGACGGATGTGCTCGTAGAGTCACGATTATTCGTAGGCGTCGTAGTTGCCTTGATAGCATTACTGCTTGCAGGAAGAGGAGAAACTTGACTCTGAGCTTTATCAACCCACCGCTTCGTCGCATCACTCGTCGCAGACACATTCCCATATCCCGACCCCAACCCCTTCTTCGGACCACCATTCCCAGCGCTCGTGTTACTAGGACTCGTAGCTCTAGTAGTTTCGGTTACAAGATCCGAGAACACAACCGAATGACCGTCAAGAGAGTTTGAAGACATCGAAGAACCACTAGACGCCATGCTCACGGTGGCGGCTGCCCGACCTTTAACTTGCCCCTGTCCAGGAGGCTGTCCGTGAAACCCGGTATGAGGCGCGGCAGACGATGATGGTCCCAGTCCAAAACGCAATTCGACAACGGCCTGTCGACCTTTGCTAAGAGAATTCGACCGCGAGGGTGTTCGAGTTGATGGCACGGCAATTCGCGTGGTGGTGGAAGAAGGGGATGGTGTTAATGGTGAAGTTTGCGTAACAGCGGGTGTACGCGAAGGTGATGATGATGATGGTAATGGTTCTGTTGTATTGGGACTCCTAGTCGTAGCCACAGTCGTCGTAGTTGGATTAGCCTTCGCCGAGGAAGGTGATGGCTGGACTGGTTTAGCACTCTTGTTATCATCCTTTGGACTCGAATTCGACTTTGGCTGTGTTGCTTGTTTTTGATGAGGCGTAGGTATATTGGAGTTCCCTCGAAGATTGCGCCGGCTGACTTGACGTGGAGTGGCCGTAGTCGCAGTCACATATGACATGGATACGGAGACAGATGAGGCAAGCGAAGCCCTGGGTGAAGAGTTGGGTGTGTAGAATACGTCTTGCACTGATTCCTCGTCCTCGTCCTCGTCACTCCCCTCGTTGAGCAATCCCTTCGGTGAGAGAACGCCGGGAGAGGTGATACGCGATGTGGTTGTTGAGTTCGCCGCCCGTTGTTGAGGTTGAGAAGCGCTATCGGAGCCCAAAGTGATGTTACGTGACCGTTCAGGTCTGTGCGTCGGTCCCGAGGAGAACTGGTCCTTGGGCGGAAGAGGTGGAGGAGTGAGTGTCGAGGTGGATGCAGAAGCGGAACGAGGGGCGTGAGATGAAGAAGAAACGTGGGTCGCCGAAGAGCCTTGAATATCATCCATCTACAATTTAAAAATCCCAAATTCAGTATCAATGTGTATGGAAAGAGCGACGATGGACGTGTGGTTTCTGGAAATACACGAGGACGACGGGGAAATTTGACGTACAAATCCCGATCCCGGGCTGACACCAGCGCCGACCTTGTAATCTTCCTGTCCAGGAGAGGTAAAATAGTATCCAGGAGAGGCCGAACCCAAATCAAATCGAGATGCCCCACCGGATGGAGCTCTCTCGGCGGCTAGACGATGCAAGTCTTGTCGGCTTGCGTAGTCTTGAGGGATTTTGTCTAAATAGGACTGGGAAGGTCGGTTCAGAATGGTCTGGAGCAGCGTGGGCTTTGTCATTCTTTGTTGGACACAAATGAAGGAGAGAGGTAGAGAATAGCGCGGACCGGCCGAGAGGTTAATGAGGACAGGGATGCTGCTTGACACCGGCCAAGCGCCCACTAAACCTGAGCAACATGTGTCTGATGTCATTCCTCCCACCGTAAACATATGGGCCCTTATCACAGGACAAATCCATCTCTCTATTATCGCCCACTGAAGCTGAGACCTGTCAGCAAAAAAAACAGTCTAATTCTGCTATCTCGAAGGAATGAATACCAGCCCGACCTCGACACACACTCAAGCTTATCTCGTCCGATGACTTGCATTTCGGTCCGATATCACAGATGAGGAATTCTATTTTCTACTTATGGCGTTACACGTTCTCTGGTACCCTAGTTATCGCCATGAAACCAGCCATACATGAATAGTCCCAAGGCAACAATCTTCGCGGTGATTCTCGTCGAGGCGCAGTCTTTCAGCGTTTATATAATCATATCTGGCCTTCTATCTTCCGCTTCGACGCCTCATTATACCTAATATGTGCCTTGGACCTGTTCTTTCCGGTGTCTTCTCACGACTGTGCCACCTCGACGCCACCTCTTAATCCTCTCGCCTTTTGAAAGAGACTAGGTTTTCTCTGACTGTGGCATCAACCTATCCCAGTAGAGCTCAGATAATCGCTTGCTTTCGCTTCGAGCAACAAATCCTCCAACTGGCTAGCAGGTAGCAGCCAACTCCCACCTTCATATAACCACAGCTTCACGTCAGCATCACAGGTGCCGTCATTCTCGAGAACTTTATTGTCGTCGTCTCTTTCATATAGCTGCGTGTTGATGATCCCACTTGGTTCCTTGACACGAGAAGCTGATCATGAAGGGCGACTTAACCTCCTGATATTAAACAACCTGCTTTAAGCACCCAAACAACGCCCAACCATCTAATACCTCGCGAAATTCGAAACTGTCTACCATCTTGCAGGCAGTGTCACTACCAAGTTTCTGACTAATGGGAGTCATTGAATTTCATACACACTTATAGTATGTACTCGTCCAGCGTTGCATTTCACCAACAAATGTTCAAACATCTGGAATCGTGGAAAAGCAAAAATATGCGATACGCGTTCAAAACTCTCAAATCTAATCACAGGGTTCAAGGTCATTCCAAATGAACGCACTAGCTATAACAAAACTATCAGTTTTTCCATTAAAATTCTTCGACAAAACTTACAACCGGGAGTTACTAGAGCCGTTCATTTCCAAGGTAAGCACCATTCATATCAACACAGAAAACAATAGCGACGACTTACCGCCTGCAGATGGTTGCTGAGCGACCCAAATATGACCATTGTAGGACACCGTGTCCATTCGATTATACTACACCAGACAATTAGGGACCTATCATCACCTCTCAAGATATAATTCCGACTTACATAACGAATAGAATTCCAGCTCTGCACTGAATTGCACCGAGCAGCCACCACTCGAGAGACAAACAATCCGAGCACAATGACAATATATGAAACCAAGCGCATGACTAGGTTGCAATTGTAAGTGGAACAGCACAGAACTACATCATTGCTGTTACTTATACTGCACAACCCACGAGTGGAGCTTTCATTGCGTGTATGATCAAACATCTCCAACCAGAACACACGCCTCACATTCCACAAGCATATCAGACTGTGCTCGCTGTCATCTTCGGGCGCCTATACCTTTGAACGCTCAATTAGTGGAGTATCGTTCGGAGCGGTACCCCACGTTGAGGACAACAAGACGCCACATAGCGCTAATGAAGGCTGAGTTCAATGATTCATTCTTGCCAACCAACTACAACAGCCTAAGGCCATTGTTCATGTAAGATTGACCCAACTCGTCTCGGCTCAAGCTCGCCGGCACTAGGGACCGATATCCTTCAAAAATGGCTCAAAGTCTATGTGCCGTTACTCCACCCGTGGCCATTCTTCCTATGACGCAACACAGTGCCGGCACGGTGGGGATCTATAGTTCAAACCGTCAACCTATAACAGATTCTTGTCACTTCAAAAAAACAAGGGAAACTCTAAATAACACTAAGCAAAGCCTTTCAGCCTAATAGCCACTGGAATGCAAGAACGTTAACGCTTCAAGCACTCGATCCTTATTCCACAAATCCAGAACAATACTCATATGTATACCCCGTCATCGACCTTAATTTCATTCCAACTCACCGATCTCAATTATTCCAATACGGCATTTCTCTCTCTCAAGCTCGGAAGTACTACATGTCAAACAATCCACGATCTGCTCTTGTAATGTATACTACACACAAACTACTAACCACACGGAGAAAATTTGACATTTCATTTTGCTCACTACGGAAACCGTTCAGAAAGCCGCCGGGTGGAGACTGTTATGTACGTATGCTTGAACACTTGATCAGGTAAGTACATATATATGTGTATCACGGAATCAGTGCTCGAAGCTCCAAACTCTAATAATTGTTTGAACACCGGCTTGGCATCTCTCGTTCAGGACAGCAAGAGCAGCGGGTTGTGTCATGATCAGTCCAACTGTTGGTCTAGGAGACGGTAAGTAATCCCTGCGAAACTAATCGCAAGAGAAAAGAGCCGTGCGTTCCGATCTCTCCTAGTACGGCTCCGAATAATAATGCTCAAATCTCCCATAATTTTCTCAGACTACTCATGTCTCATTCGGATCTTCGGAAGATATAAACACGCAGACTCGTTACTGTCGGCGAGTGAGGATGTGTGTCGGGAGGTGGACCCTCATCTTGACCTAGCCTTTGTGCTCTCCTTGAAAATGCTTCAAGTACATTTCTTCTGTTAGGAATTATCGAAGCTTCTGAGGGAAAGAGGGGAAGAGATATTATCAGGTGTCTATCGATTATTCCTTGTCGATCATCAACAAGCAAACTTCTCTAGGTTCTGGAAGTATATTAGTACCAACACTTCGCGCCGTTGCGACCACCAGTCAAGTGGAATTTTTTGACTCTACACTAACAACTTTTGAACTTGCTCGGTGTGCTCGCATTCTTCGATTACTTTGATTTGTTGTTAACGAGATATCAGGGTCATCATGTCGAACTCCCCATATTTTATACCCATCGATCTCGCGAGGCGGGTGACTGCAACGTTACCTGCGAGAACCAGCGAGAATATGAATTCCCCCAGCTTCCACGTTATGAAGTTACCTGTACCGACTCAGGACGTGGGTCGACTCCGACACCTGGTCGTTGAATATTGCATTCAATCGCAAGTTACGACACACCCGGGTCAGGCAATCTGGTGGACTTCCTACGTTGTGTTTGCCCACCCTGGCACTTTGACTAGGGGAACTGGTGTTTATACAGAATGGAGCGAATTTGGCACCGTCTCATCCCAACCAGCTGTAGGAATTATCTCCCCACGACCCAGTGGCATCCTTATCGCCGATATGAGCAAGGGCGTGTTGACCTGCCGTGGATCAGACAATAATCCTTCACACGGCGTTGTCCTTCGAAACGTAGATTTGAGCGGAGCGGAGACCAATCTCGAGATTTTTGCCATTTTGATTACTACTATTACTGGGATGTACGACAGGAAGTATCAAGTTCATGGTCAAGCGAGGTTGGAATATAGAATTCGGGACAATAGGTGATTTTTTTTCTTCCAAAAATCCTGGCAGGTTATTTATCACCTAGTGCGTTAGAGGATGAAAACGCTCCACCAAGGATGAGGAGGATTAGGGGCTGTATCAGAACCTGTGTACTGTACTGTAGTAATTGAAATTGTTCGGCCAAGGGTGTGACATGGGACCACTGACAGAACAAACATTCGGCGCAAGCCTTCCGGGGTGGATTGTGTCATGGTCAGTCCAAGCGTTAGGGAGATGATAACCCTCAGTACGAAAGATAAAAGAGCCGTGAGTTCCGATCTCTCCTAGCACGGCCCCAGGTAATAATGCTAAAATCTCCCAGAATTTTCTCAGGTTATTCATATTTCATTCGGAAGTTATAAGAACAGTGGACCCCACTATGTACACGAAAAACCCTAGTCCATCAATCTACTCCCAAGACGAGTTCTCAACGGCAAGTCGTGCCGACCTGCCGACGTCCTCTCGAATCCCGAGCGATCAATAGCACCCACAAGGCTACAATAACACCCCAAAAAGCTCCCACCCAAAGCTTGAACTCTAAATACAAAGGACCCGACCTTCCCAAATGGCCTATCCTGTCAAGTACATAGCCGTAAACTTCATCAGTTCGCCTTCACGGGATGTCCCCACTTAATTGCTATTAGTAATAACCCGACTCGGCCGTTTGAATGTGATCACATCATGCCAATACTCAAACGTTCATCTCATAAACAAACTCATGTTTTTGTGAATGATAGGGGATCCTTCACTGATACGGCGTATTTCTTGGCATAATGGCGAACAACGGCAGTTGCGACCTTTTGTCGGCTCCGGTTACTTTTTACAGTAGGTAGCGGTAGGGCGAGGTGGTGCCGTATTCGCGACCGATAAGAAACACTCGAGTTGGTATAGCGTGTGCATTACTTGAATATGATATTCATCGATCGAGCATTGCAGGGTCAATTTGCACCATAACTTCACCAAGACCAGTGTATACAGTTCAAAGCCAAACTCAGGTGCTCAGCTGAATGGCGAATGCTAGTACGCTGTGGGTCCAATACCAGATCCGTGTGTGGCGTTGACACACCAGACTGTGAATAGCACTCTTCACGTCCTAACCGAACCCACCGGAAAGAACGAACACAACGCCACCAATATTCACGCGGGTCAGAGGGCCGGCACAAGGGCTCATCATGCATATGAGAATTTGAGAACGTTTAAACCTTCGCGCTTCTTGCAACCCTCAACTCGCTCCGGACCCATGATTACCCCCCATCAAATCACAAACAAAAAGAATGCAGTATTGAATAGCGGACTCTAAACTCCAAGCTACACACACATACACACACACATACACGTGCAAGTGATATTCGATCGCCACCATCCGAATCCTCGGAAGTACTTAATAGCGGAAACTCTCAGACCCAGCTCACCTTCTCATTTCCCATTTCCCATTTCCCATGATCTCGCAGCCTTTGAATATGTACTTCATGAACGATGCGATAGAATAACTTATTCTTGGAAGTCGGGCGATCCAATCAAATCCTCTCGCTGGAGCCCTGTGAAGGTTCATAATGTGATTCGTACACATGTAGATCTTTTCAAACGTCAACTTCACGACGACGCGTACAATGACGCATTCATTTGATTCATTCCAAGAACCCTGGCTTAGATCTTTATGTAAAGATGTAGGATACATAGTAGGTGAGTGACACGACATTCGAACTGTCGGACACAACACGCGAATGCTTACTAGTGGCGGGTAGTTGAAGGCCGGTAACTGTCACCGGAATGAACCGTGACTTATTGAACTGGTGATGTGCCCATTACTATAGTACAGTACAATCCCGACGCATTCTTTTGGAATCCCGAATGGTTGAGTAGAACGTTCGTTATGTGAAAGTGCTATCAATTTCTTGTCTCTCATATATATGCATCCTGTCGTGCCCAAGTCGTGCTCATTTCCGCCCATGCCTGTCAATGTGTCAGTGAACATAAGCCAGGCAAACTCAAGTGACAGTGGAATGTCTGAGCCACTGGATTGGCGCGAGTCGGGGAGTGCTCAGCGCTCAGCACAAAGAGTCGCTTGATTCATGACTTAATAACTCATTAACGCTCCGAATTCGCATTCTTACCCTAAGCACCTACGTGTCGACGCTTTGAAACACGAACGCGCCGAACCGTTGTGTCCACCCACTCATTCTACAAACGTCAATATGATGTGTGATGTAGTGTTACCAAATCTATCACCTTGGCATTATCCGAATCTTCTCTTCCCTGATTAAAGTCGTCATTGGCTTCACCATTCCATCGCGACCCTGGACCATAAATCGTTCATTTCCCCGCATTCCTTATCAATACCAATTCGCCATTCGGTCGGCGGAAGATGATGATGCAGGATGGTTGGCTCCGGGAAGCCTTCTATGGAGGACTATGACATCAACAGAATCACTTCTCTGCCAGACTACCATTTCTTGAAGCAATTAACGCTTGGTATCGTAGGTGTATGTGTGTACCTCATACCCACAGTCTGTCAATGCCAATCGTGGCTCTTGTGTTTCAATCTTCCGCGATGCTTTTGGTCATTGTTGTGGGTGCGCTTAACTTGTCCGATCGGTTCATTTCAGGTTTGAACCCGAATTACATTCCAACCTGAGTACATATGGGCGCTGGCGCAACATTGTTGATATCCCTGCAAGATATCCCTGCACTCAGGTCAAATCAACTTCGTCCAGCGTTCGGAGCCCCAAAATTTGAAGTCTAGACTCTCACTCAATATTATTATACCAAAGTAGTACTTACAAGCGCGTCATGATGATGCCATAGCAAATGGGCCAAGTCAGAAAATGGGATCGATACCTTTTAACTCCATGATCAGCTTCTACAGGCTTCTACCACACTGACTGCAATTGACATATGGGCATATATAAACTATGGCTATCAAGTCAATAATAGATTTAAACCCCGGGCGGGAGGCCAAAACGTCACAGGACCGAACATACCGAAAGCTCACTTCCATTTCTGAGGAAATTATGGACGTCGTGGCAGCTCGGAGCTCGGGTGTGTGATGCCTTGAGGGGGTAGTAATACAAGTGTTCCTTTGTTCACATCCAATGCCGGCTCGACTCGTTGAGGTGGCGTTTTCCTTCGATCATAATCGGATATTAAAAAAGATGGGTCTCGAACGTTAACATTTCTCTCGAGTCGTCGTAATTAAAGTACTTCCCGAGATGTGTGGGGGGACACTCGGGAATATTCCATCTGTGTTGGACTCGAGGAGAGAGAGATTTATGTTTTATCTGAAGTAAAATATCTCCCTTCGTTAGTGATAGACCAAAAGACTCGGAAACTGCCATGAAGTCTATCAGACTCCACGTAGGTATACCTCCCGTTCATAGAAAGGTGGTGTAGAAAAAAGAGCTCGGAATCATGCGCGGGTGCTGGAGCCTAGTGCTTCTTTCTGATATCCGACTGCAAGCCGTGTGACTTTGGCACCGGATCGTCGTCGTCATACCTGGTCATACCTGAGTGCACGGGTGCAAAGGTTTTGGAACTCCGATGCATTATCGATAGTTGTGATTCTATCTGCGATTGCAGGATAGTTGTTCGATTACTGTATGGGCTTTGAGTAGGTTATTAGTTAAAACCTTGACGCCGGAAGAGGAATCGTTTCGAGGGTTGGTGAGGGAGTGGATACAACGAGTCCTATCGAAGAGTTTCAAAGGCGAAGTTGCTGGTGGGTTGCAGGGAGAAGAAAGGTAACCTATGTCCTGTTCTTCTGGTACCATTAGCGATAGTTTAGGCTTTCAGATGGGTCCAGGCGTTCGATGGCAAGAGACAGAAAGACACGTTGAGGCGGTGGCAGGGACAACCATAATACATGAGGTGCGTGACAATCGAATCAGATTTATGGTGTTCTTCTGTAGGGCCCCCCCTCATGAAATCATCCAGCGTCTAAAGTATACTAGGCACTGGCGTGGGTGGCCAGATCGTTGGATCTTGATTAATTCTTCATTCGGATTTGGCTAAGGGTTGTCCGGATAAGCAGATAGCGACATTATAATACATATGCACTTCAGTCATGGAAAGAGAGACAAGGGCATCTGGCAGGGGTCCAGAGGTCAGATATAAGGAGAAGTCAGAGTGAGCCTCTATTGTACTCGAGAGGGGCGAGGTGAAATCGAGGAGATATAAAAATGGTGGCCGTCGGAGATAGCTGCGTTGGAGAAGAGGAGGGCCAGTGTGCGGAATATTATGTATGTTCGGAAAGCTGAGGAAGGACAACTCCATTGGGTGTGAGAAGGGGATATTTACGAGAAAAGAGAAGCTTAGGGGCACGTGTAGAGCGAGTTAACCTGAAAAGGCGGAGAGAGAATCTAAGTTTGCCGTCTGCGAGCCCCTCGTCTCTCCAATGAACACCAACGATCCCTCCAAGAAGGCCTCCATCAACTCTCTCCTCAATCCACAGCGCGACCATGACTACCAGTACTCTCTCCGCGCAGCCAGCTGGGATCTTCCCCATCCCAGTCTCGAACCCAAGCCTTCAGGGCCCCCGCCCCGCCACCCTGACTACCCGCCGGCCCCGGACATGTACGACTGTCACAGCCCCCGCCTGATGCGCCAGGCGCCGACCCGCTACGACTCTTACCACAACCACCACCACCACTGGCCCTATCCACAGTCGCCACACTACTCCATGCCATACTCTGACGAGCGATCAGCTGTTTCTCAGTCTGCCCAGGAACCTCGCACTGCGCTGCCGGGCGACTACACTACATCACCTCTCCACCCGGCCACATTTCCAGCTCATGTCGATCGAGATTCATACTCCCCTGCCTATCAATCTCACCCGTCCCTATCCAGCGCCAATGGTACCGTCTGCCTTGCTTCTGCCCCCCCCTTTTTTTCTGCTCGCTAATCATCCGTTTCTTTCGTGTGTCTAGGCTGGCAGCCCGGCGAACGTGCCTCCCTCCGTCTCGCTGCTCGCGGAAGTGTCCAGGCGCACAGCACACACCCGCAATCTGACAATCTACAACATGACGCGCGGTACGGCGCCACCGCCGCTCCAGTTTATTATCCTTCTTCCATCATGCAGTATACCCTTCACTCTCCATCCCATTCGGAGTCTCCGCCTCAGTCACATTATACTCAGCAGCCTTGTCCACCAAATTATTCCCCTCGTAGCCTGCACACGCCTTACAGTCAGCCCCCAGGACAGTCATCCGCGCAGCAAGGACAGGAGCACGTCCCATTTCAAACACAGCCCGGGAATGATGCAGATTCTGAACCAGGTTCTCCCGGCTCCAATTCTCGGAAACGGTCGCAGCCTGACTCCAAGGCTCAGACCGAACAGCAAAGCAAACGTGCCAAGGGAAAAGCCAAAGCCGCGAGTGAAGGCTCCGCGAGTGTTGCAGGTACATTTCCCTCATGCTTGTCTAATAATCTAACCTCTGATCACCGCAACGTCCATCTCCAACGTGGCTGGTTATCCACCTATGTCGACTATTTTCCAGCACCTGCTAGGCGCGGCTATACCGCTGAGAAACGTAGTAAAGTCCAGCAGATTGCACAGAATGGTGGGTATCTCCGATTCTTCTCTCTTGCTTTGTTCGCTCGCGTGACCTGATGGCGGCCTCCGCTGGCATTTTGGGGCACTCGTCTTTTGCCCCCATTTCACATTTCTCCTGTGAAACACTCTGTGACTCTTTTGGTTGATGGATCGGCCGTTTTTTAGTCCAGATGATTTCTTCAGTATCATATGCTCCGGTGCTCAGTGAGAATGGAAATACCAATGATTCAAACCGTACGTATCGTCCAATACCCTCCTTTTATTTTTGGATGCGCTGTCGCCCATTTACCATCACCGTTCATCTCATAACACCATTTTCGATCCCCGCTACCCTCTTCTCCCATTGCACGTGGTGTCTTAAACTCACTTCGCCTCGGATTTCTCTATGCAGCGCGTATGCATGTCGTCACAGGTGATAATGGCCAGGTCAACGGTCTCGTTACCGAAAACGCGATTCCTCTCCAGCCAGAACTCCAGTTTGCACGGTGCATGTCAAACCGATACCGCACGGAACAATTTCCCCGATGCGTCTCGTGCACAAGGCGTTGGGCTGGTGACACTTGCCGTTTTCAGGGAATCCGGTTTTTCCTTAAGGATAAGAAGCGTGATATCGTGGGTATCAGTTTCGTAGAAGGCCGGTATCAGGATGCTCCAAAAATGGTCTATCCGACGAGATGGAATGTTCCGTTGAAGGAGGCTCACATCAAGAGGATGAAGGTGTGTATCAGCGCCTTTTCCGCTGGATGTGTACTGACCTTCGCTGTCTTCCGACCGTTCTTTTCGTCTTCGCTTTCTAGCTGAGCATCGCCAAGGCATTACTACCCATCCTCAAGAAAGAGTATGAGCATATCAAGCTTCCAGAGTTGATTCGGAGACCACGTGAGAGTGAAGTCAGAGCTACATGCGGTGAGTGGGTTTTCATATTCTGTCGCGCTTCTCCGAAGCTTACACGTATTTGGCCATCAATGCAAACAGATACGTGCATGACTTCTTTGTTCTCGTGTACATGGATGTGCAGGTTATGCGGCAGAGAAGCTTGCGCAGAATGTTTTGCTCAAGTGAAGGAGCTTACCGTGGACAAACCGAATGCGAACCAGGCGGAACTAGCCGCGCTCCAGGCGAGAAGAGACAAACATACCCATTGCAACCCGTTTTTCTTGAGCTGCACGAAGAGAAATGAACATATGGCTAAAGACTTTTCCCCCGTGTCCAGGTTTTTCCTAGAGGAGCTAGACGAGGCTATTCCTGAAATGGAGAGATTGCTCGCTGAAGAAGCTGGCGTGAACTCTAATGGACACCCCAACGCAATGCCGGAACTGAGCTCAAGTTCAAGTAACGGTTCGACAAGCGCGAGTTCGAGTGTTGGTGTGCCTACCCCTCCTCCTGATTCCAACGTTCTTGCCGCTGCACTAGGAGATCCCTCGATGATACGCAAAGACAATACTCTTTCATCTATTCTTCATACCAACACGAACGGACCGACTCCCTCACCCGCATATATCCCCCCAAATCTTCCCCCCATCACGGCATCATTACCTTATAACGAAATCAAACGGTACGCATACGCAGAAGTGACCCACGGCGATTCCATTTCCGTCTTTGCGCCTATTTGGCAACGAGGAGAACCCATCGTCGTCACAGGTTGTCTAGACCATTTCCAAATCAAATGGACGCCAGAGTATTTCGTGAAGCATTACGGTGAACAAACGTGTTTGATCATCGAATGCCAGACGGATGTCAATAAACGGGTGACTGTTGGGGACTTTTTCCAGATGTTTGGGAAATACAACGACAGGACGGAGTGTTGGAAATTGAAAGATTGGCCCCCTTCGACGGATTTCAAGACTGCTTTCCCGGAGCTGTACAAGGATTTCAGCGATGCCGTCCCGGTGCCTGATTACGTTCGACGAGATGGTGTAGGGA
>KQ962668.1:158320-177835 GCA_001563735.1 Leucoagaricus sp. SymC.cos
GAAAAGAGCCACCCCAAGGCTGACAAGTTCACCCCAAAGAACTTTCAGGTTCTTGGGCCCGAACTCTGGGTGATCCTAGTCAGGATATCGATAATGGTCTTGCCTGATCCCCAATTTAATTGGCAATCGAATTGAGTTGATGGAAGCAACAACGGAGATCCTAGGAACTAAGGGACGAACGGGAATCCAAAGTTTGATACAAGTTATAACAACAGCAACGAAGGGATGATCTTGGGAAAGTGAAAGAATTGTGATAGATTATGATCATCTGCTCGGCTCCGGCTTCGACACGGGTGTACAGACGCCTGTGTTGTTTGAACGAAGGTCTGAGAGAGAGACCCTGAATGAAATTCAGCGAGAATCGAGCGATTTGTTTTCTGATAGTAATTGGGAAGGCTGCGAGTCATTCAATATGTTACATATCGTTCGATTTGATGCTTTGAGTTCTGTGTGGCCATCTGGCATCGAGGCATCTCTGAGAAACAAACAATCGATCCATGTGTTATTGACTTCTCCGCTTAGCCGTGGTCCGAGGAGGCGTGTGAAACATAAACTGTCGGTGGCCCCTTTGATCCGTAAGTTGCGGATTAGAGATGTCACAGATGGCCTCATCAATACGGTCTCCGGACGGTGCATTCCCGTTTGAGGGTCAACCCAGTCTTACAAGAAGTTCCGCTATAAAACGGAGCGCAAACATTCTCCCCATCTTCTCTGCATCCTAACATCGCCGGCATTTTGTCGTCATTCGGATTATGAATTCATCAACAATGCATCAAATTCTAGATCGGCACTTGCTCTTTTCGGCCTCCTCGTCACATCTAGTCGCCCGGCAGTGTCAACGACGATGGATGAGCGTTCGACCACCAGCCCCAACATCGACCTTGTCCTCTGCAACCACTCTCTCACCACAACCACCTCGTAAGAAGGTTACTATTCAAGCCCTCCATGCACTTCGTGCGGCTAATACGCCGATAACCATGATCACGGCATACGACTACCCAACGGCGCTTGCATGCTCATCATCTCCTCTAAAGATTATAGCAGTTAGTTCCATCTCCTCTGAAACATCACTTGGCCTTGCAAATCCGACTGTTGGTTGAATTGTCACTTATGACGGCTGAGATATGTTTTAGCTCGCGTTCACGGAAATTAGGATGACTCAGGATAATCCAAAGATCCGCTAGTACTTATCTGATGGATGCTGCGTGGACCGCAGTGCTAGCGATGGTGGACCCATATGCGGCAAATCGGTTCACTCTTACACACCATCCCTGGTACACTATCACGACAGCAGGCGTCTCAGGAATTCAGCACATCAACATCGTCAGTGGCAGAAAAGACAGCCAGCATTTTACTGGATTCCGAGCACACTGCCTTCAAGAAAGTAGGTGGGGCAGAACTATGGTATACAGAACCTCTGATTCAAAAGCAGTTTGGATTTATTGACACCACATGACTCTGCATGTCCGATGGTGTGTGATCAAACATTTACATATCGAACGCAAATGAGAGGGAAGTTAAACCATTAAGCCTGGCGCTTGAGACTCCGGGAGTGTTACAGATAAACGCGATTAAGAAGGCCAGCAATCATAGAGCGCTGTAAAACATTCTCAGCCGCGAGGGATCACCTGTCCGGTGTATCCGATAACCGGCGGGTCCTGCTGAGGCGGATGATGGTAGATGACTCCACAAACACAATGTTTCCTTGGAGAATGGTGCTACATAACTAATAGCTGCGGAGATTGTCGTGAAAAGAGCCACCCCAAGGCTGACAAGTTCACCCCAAAGAACTTTCAGGTTCTTGGGCCCGAACTCTGGGTGATCCTAGTCAGGATATCGATAATGGTCTTGTCTGATCCCCAATTTAATTGGCAATCAAGTTGAGTTGATGGAAGCAACAACGGAGATCCTAGGAACTAAGGGACGAACGGGAACCCAAAGTTTGATACAAGTTATAACAACAGCAACGAAGGGATGATCTTGGGAAAGTGAAAGAGTTGTGATAGATTATGATCATCTGCTCGGCTCCGGCTTCGACACGGGTGTACAGACGCCTGTGTTGTTTGAACGAAGGTCTGAGAGAGAGACCCTGAATGAAATTCAGCGAGAATCGAGCGATTTGTTTTCTGATAGTAATTGGGAAGGCTGCGAGTCATTCAATATGTTACATATCGTTCGATTTGATGCTTTGAGTTCTGTGTGGCCATCTGGCATCGAGGCATCTCTGAGAAACAAACAATCGATCCATGTGTTATTGACTTCTCCGCTTAGCCGTGGTCCGAGGAGGCGTGTGAAACATAAACTGTCGGTGGCCCCTTTGATCCGTAAGTTGCGGATTAGAGATGTCACAGATGGCCTCATCAATACGGTCTCCGGACGGTGCATTCCCGTTTGAGGGTCAACCCAGTCTTACAAGAAGTTCCGCTATAAAACGGAGCGCAAACATTCTCCCCATCTTCTCTGCATCCTAACATCGCCGGCATTTTGTCGTCATTCGGATTATGAATTCATCAACAATGCATCAAATTCTAGATCGGCACTTGCTCTTTTCGGCCTCCTCGTCACATCTAGTCGCCCGGCAGTGTCAACGACGATGGATGAGCGTTCGACCACCAGCCCCAACATCGACCTTGTCCTCTGCAACCACTCTCTCACCACAACCACCTCGTAAGAAGGTTACTATTCAAGCCCTCCATGCACTTCGTGCGGCTAATACGCCGATAACCATGATCACGGCATACGACTACCCAACGGCGCTTGCATGCTCATCATCTCCTCTAACCGACATAACCCTCGTTGGAGATTCGCTGGCGCAAGTTGCACTCGGCTATTCGTCGACGACACAGTTGACGTTGTCCGAGATGATCCACCATGTCAGGGCCGTTGCGCGAGGTACTACACATCCGTTTCTGGTCGCTGATATGCCCTTTGGTACGTATCACGAGAGCAATGAAGCTGTCCGAAATGCAGTCAGGATGGTACGAGAAGGAGGCGTAGAGGGAGTTAAGCTGGAAGGGGGGGCGGAGATCGTTGACGTGGTGAGGAAGTTGACGCAGATCGGTATTCCGGTGATGGCGCATGTTGGACTGCTGCCCCAGCGACATACTGCTCTATCCGGATATAAAGTACAGGGGCGAAGTGTGGACGGTGCAAGGAAGGTAGTGAAGGATGCCCTCGCCTTGCAAAAGGCTGGGGCGTTTGCGATGGTGGTAGAGGCCGTTCCAAAAGAGCTCGGGAAGTATGTCACTGACATACTCAGGATACCAACCATAGGGATTGGTGCGGGTCTTGGGACAAGTGGACAGGTGTGTCTCCTTCCACATTTTCTGGCATAGAATCCTGACCATTCGCTCTTGGACGTTCTTTAGGTGCTGGTCCTGGATGACATAATGGGTACATGGTCTGGTCACAAGGCGAAGTTTGTGAGGCGCTTCGCTGACCTGAAAACTGAGCGAGACCGAGGTGTTGAAAAATATAACGAGGCCGTTCGGAATGGCTCATTCCCAGATCCTGACCTCGAGAGCTACTCCATGGACCCTAAGGAATGGACGAAATTTCTGAAGAGTGAAGAAGAGAGCAGCCAATTGACGTGATGAATTGATATGTGGTGTTCTATATATATCACATAGACCCAAAACTAATCAAGTATGTAATGACTAGCTTCTACCCGTGCAATGCACGGAATACAATATGCATATAATAGTTTTTTCAGCATAATGATGACCTAACACTGCTTTTCGAAATTGAAATCAACAGTTCTGAAAATTATGAGAAAATTCACAAATAACATGGTCATGAATAAGCACTCATTACGCACTGGGACTATCAGCGGGGTGGCCCCTCCAAGTCTACCTTCGGTTGACTTTCTGTGGCACCCACAAGACCAATACCAATTTGCAAGCAGCCAAGTTTTACCATGTATTTGAAGCATATAATAGTTTTTTCAGCATAATGATGACCTAACACTGCTTTTCGAAATTGAAATCAACAGTTCTGAAAATTATGAGAAAATTCACAAATAACATGGTCATGAATAAGCACTCATTACGCACTGGGACTATCAGCAGGGTGGCCCCTCCAAGTCAACCTTAGGTTGACTTTCTGTGGCACTCACAAGACCAATACCAATTTGCAAGCAGCCAAGTTTTACCATGTATTTGATGTACACTGTGCATCACAGTAATCAATGGTCACCATTCATTTGGGTATTCTTTTTGGCTCGTTACAGCATTCACGTCCCATGGAGAGACCCTTGATCAAGTTTCAGGTTGAGTCTTGATTACTGACACTCGCAACTCAGCCCAAGAGCGCACAGGGCAGCAAACAGGGGCATTAAGTGCAACATCAAATAGGACAATCATTGGGCTATCCAAATAGGGTGAGGTTACAGATACACAACATTAGAATGCAATCTCAACCCAGGTGGAGGACGATCTATTGGATGAAGAACGAATAATGCCAAAGAAACCCACCAATCAAAGCCTCAATCAACTCTTTCAGAAAAAGCAAGACCAAACGCACTCGAGCCAATCAAAAGCAAAGTGAGCACGTCAACTCCCTGACCAATCAAAACGCTCACTTATCCCCTGTGCGAAAACACTGTTCTTCTTTGTAAATTGCATGATGGATGAGTCTATTTTTCAATCAGCATCAAAGCTAAAAATAGGGTGGGATTTGTGTAATCACGTGATGAATCGTACGACCGTACGCACAGTTTGCTTTTCCAAGGACTAATCCAAGACGCGACCTATGGCTCAAAGGCGCATTACCATTGTCACTGGGGCTACCGGGTGAGTAATTGCTTTTAAACGAAACGTCTCTCTTTCTCTTACTTTCTCCAGCGGTGTAGGATACGGTATCTGCCAGCGCCTCCTTTGCCAGCTCTGCCACCCCAACCCCACTGATGCACAACCGCAGAAATTCTCTCTGCAAAACTTTTCACAAACGCAAGACGGCGACCACTCCTCGGAATATGAAGGAATTACTCTAATAATGGCATGTAGAAACGTTAAAAAAGCTGAAAGTGTTAGAGAAAAACTCTACGAGTTTCTTGACGCCTATATTGACGGCTTGAAAGCAAGCCCGGACGACTACGTTCACGCGAAAAAGTACAGAGAAACCGTGGATATAAAGATTCACCAACTAGACCTAGCTGCCATGAACAGTGTTTTTCAGTTTGCTGAGGAGATCACGAATCAGTAAATGAAATGACCTTAAGTTCCTGTACTGTCTATTGACATTTCGTTCTAGGTACCCCTACATCACAGATTTAGTCTGTAATGCTGGCTTCGCGAGCTTCATACGCATCCAGTGGCCTGCCTGCCTTTGGCAGTTGGCAACAGAACCCCTCAATGCTGTTACAGCGCCTCGATACTATCTCCAGAACCAAGGAGAACTGAGTGTGGACGGATTAGGTTGGGTGTGGCAGTGTAACATGTTCGCGCATTTCTCTCTTGTGTGTGATTCAATTTGATATCTTTTGATCGTTCCACTCACCTGATTTCAGTACCGCTCCCTCCATTCGTCCTTACAGGCTTCACCTTCAAGTGGACGTGTTGTCTGGACATCTTCGATTGAGGCTTCACCCACCTTTTACGATGATGAAGACTGGCAGCTCATCAAAACGGAACGCTCTTACGAGAGTTCAAAGCACCAGATTGATCTAATAGCAACCCATCTTGACCTCAGGGCGCGGAAAGCCTTGGAGCAGGATCCGAAATCACGTCCAGTCCGGCATTTCGTCTCAATGCCAGGAGTTTGCGCCACCAATGTTGCTATGACGCTGACAGGTCCTCTGTTGGACGTTGTAATGATCTTGACGTTCTATATCGTGAGTTCATACTATTTATATGTTCTGCTTTTTTGATCCAGTTTGGATAGGCACGGGTCCTATTCGGCTCTGTCCACCATGTCATTAAACCCTACAAAGCTGCCATTGCATCGGTCCACCTTCTCCTCGCTCCTCTCTGGTTCTTCCCTCTCTCGCTACAGCCAGTTCGCTATGGTGCTGAGGTAGATCGCTGGGGTAAAGAACGTGTCGGGTTAACACCTGTGAAGGAGTGGGACGAGTATTCCGCCATGGGTGAAGTTCTTTTGGCGAAGTGCGACTCCCTATACCAAAGCTTGCGGGAACAGGAAAGAGGAATGATGGATACTGATGTTTGACTGATGCTTGATAAACGACATTCCCGACATTGCTGTTCTAGAGTCGTTTAGTAGGCACTTGTTGGAAATAGATACCCTTACTTACTTCTTAAATACTATCTTGTTGTGATGGATGTTGTGCATAATTTAGATGTCTGACTCAGAGTGAATGACTTTGAACTGGACTTCAGGAGCGTGAGTGAGAATTATTTTTTTCTTTCGAAGTCAGTAAATGGGGTAGACCAAGGGTAGTCTTTGAGCTAGAGATGTCGGACCGTTGCCGGGCCGACGCGAAGACCTTTCGATCCTTCTGACTGCAGCATTCCATGCTCACCACGTCTCGGACGGCAGCAGCCCGCTTGATACGCCGGACTCGGACTACATTTAGACAACAATTAGCTCTCTGTGCGCTTCGTGGAAGAGCTTTCCTTTATACTGCTCGTCCAGCCACATCTCTTACTGGAACGTCGAGTTTAAACCCAGGCATACCACGTCTCTCAAATGTTACACGCTCGGATGCACAAAAGCAGACGATTTACGCGCTTTCGACACCACCTGGGAAAGGTGGTGTAGCTGTCATACGCGTATCCGGTCCAGAGGCTTTTGAAGTCTGGCAGAGGATAGTACGACCACATAAACCGAAGTCAAAACCAACCCCGTGGAAGCTTGAGCGATGTCAAATTGTTCATCCAGAGACAAACGAAATTATAGATGACGGCTTGTCCGTCTTTTTTCAGGGTACGTGCAGATGACTCTTCCTAATTGGAACGATGTTGACATTCAGTACAGCTCCTCGGTCATTCACCGCAGAACCAACGCTGGAACTCCACACACATTCTGGCAGAGCACTTCTCGCAACACTCCTCAACGCGCTCTCAACTCTCTCGTTTTTGCGTCCCGCTGAACCAGGAGAATTTACGAGGCGCGCATTCCTTAATGGAAGGCTCGATCTGACTGAAGTGGAGGGTTTGGCGGATTTGATAGACGCGGAGACCGAAGAGCAAAGGAAAATTGCTGGAAGAGGTGCACGGGTGGGTAAGATGTGCTAATGTCACCTCAGTCTCCGCGTATGCTGAGACGTTATTTTCCTGACAGGGCGAAGTGCGAAAGGTCTTTGATGATCTGCGGGCGCGCATTATCCACTGCTTGGCGCAAGTTGAAGCTCTTATTGACTTCGGTGAGGGAGAGGACCTTGAAGAGGGTGTCTATGATCAAGGTATGATATTCCTTTGTTTGCCGTTCATAGCTAACCCTACTTTTCGATTAGCACGAGAAGAAGCGCAGCGTCTACTCGTCCGGATTCAATCCTATCTGGCCGACAACCGCAGAGGCGAAATCATTCGTTCAGGCATCAAACTCGCTATATTTGGTCCCCCAAATGCAGGGAAGAGTAGCCTTCTGAATTATCTTGGTACGTTGCATCTTCTCTGAGCGAGATTGTTTATTCAAGGACAAACTCAGCCCAACGTGAAGTTGCGATCGTGACACATATACCCGGGACGACGCGTGATGTATTGCAATTGACTCTGGACATTGGCGGGATGCCCGTGATCGTAGCTGACACTGCCGGTTTGAGGAAAACGGATGACATCGTGGAAACCATTGGGATTGGGAAAGGATTAGATGCGTGCGTCCTATCTGTCCTATTCGATCCCGCAAGGTATTGATCTACGAACGTAGCATAAAGGAGGCCGACATTGCACTTTGCGTCTTATCTCTACCCGAAGTAATAACAACTACCACCCTCTCTGGGCTTGGCGGCAAGCATGTCGTTGGGCTACCAGAAGCCCTTCGTGAACTGGCTACCTCTCCCAACACGTACTTCATCCTGAACAAAGCAGATTTAATGAATCAGAGTTTCAACTCTGACAACCTCGTTTTCGACCATTCGGCACCTTCATCGACATCGGATTCCCGACCCTTTTCGCAGGACCGCATCTGGATTATGAGCCTTTCCAAACAACAAGGAACATCAGACTTCTTAGAAAGATTTGGACAGGAATTACATCGCCTTTTCTCTCCTGTTTCTTCACCAACCTCTCAAGCTGATGGGAAGGAGATAAACATTGCCCAAGCTCCGATTATCACACGAGCTCGACATCGTGTTCATCTTGAAAGTGCTTGTATGTTTCTCCAAGCCTTTTTAGAGTGTCGTATGTGATGCATATCCTTTGCTGCTTTTCATTGATCAATCGTTTCCTTTAATAGCTCAAGAAGATATCGTACTAGCTGCCGAAGAACTCCGTTATGCAGCTCGGGCTCTAGGTAAAGTGTCAGGTACTATAGACGTAGAGGACATCCTGGATGCTGTTTTCAGAGATTTCTGCATCGGGAAATGACGATGTGATCATATGTATAACATATCTGGCATGATCTCGTCGCCCCCGAAAATTTCGCTTAACCACCCGGACTGCAGAAGGAGTTGTGTAACTGGAAAAAATTGATTCCTTGCCTCTCAACACTGGAGCGTGAGCTTGGAGGGTGGGCGCGGCGGTACCGTGATGGCCTTGATTCCATCCTGCAAGCGGCAATCCAAGCTCAAGTTCATGACAAGGTTGGGTTCCATTCCTCAGCTCCATTGAAAATTTCCAAGCTTTAGGCTTCAGTCACAATATCAGTCAGTCCTTCGTTGATACCACCGACTTTTCTGAGATCCGCACACTCTGGGACGCTCTGAGTATGTCTAGGGGATCTCAAAGTAGATGCACACTTCACTGCTTAATATTACTACTGAGCAAGCCAACGAGGACGAATCCGTAATGACTTGGACGTGATGGACATCAAATAGGCTAGATGTAAGCCATAAAGCAGTACCAGGTCCTGAGGAGCCAAACCGCTTGCGGTAGTACCTAGTTGTGCCGAAAGCACCGTGAGGCTGATGACAGCAAAACAGTGATGGGTTGACGGCCGCTCCTACCTGGATTGCGAGGTATTCACACTCAACGCTCAACACGCTCAACACTCAACATCATGCAAACATCGCAGGAGGAGGAATCCAGCTACATCCTTGCTACACTCGAACGTATGGACAACGAGATTCGCGACGTCAGAAGTCGTGCAGCTGGCCTTAACAATATCTACTCCGCAACATTTTCGCTCCCTTCGGAGGTCCTCGCCACCATCTTCCTGGATGTCTGCTCTGACAAAGCTTCATTCAAAGAGATCGGTGTGCGGAACCCTGTTATCGAGGTCGTCAGTAGGGTTTGCTCACAATGGCGTCGGGTGGCATGCACCACGCCATCACTATGGGCCAGAGTTCACTTACAGTTCATGGACTCAGAATGGGCTACTGTCACCTCGTTCCGAGTGCTCCAGCTACATTTTCTCAATGCCGGAGGGCTGCCTGTCCATGTCACACTTGATATCTCGAGATGTTCAGGCTGTCATAGGCTCCTACATTTCTCGAGCTACATGTTTAGCAGCAAAGTCGTTCCAACGAAATATACCTCCTACACCACTATTTTCAGCTTCATCCTTGTCGAGAATTCGGAAAAGCTTGGGACTCTGACCTTAACCCCTCATTCATCACTTCCTTCAAACTGGACAGATGCTCTCAGCTCGTACACTATGAATTCGACCAAAGGATTTCCGAATCTAACCAAATTCAACATCCATACCAACACTCCAGACTGGAACACTCAGCTTCAGTCTCGTCTCCGGAGTACATGCGAGCTTTTCAAAGGCACCGAAGTACCTCGCCTTCAGAAAGTCTTCGCAGCCAACCTTTTAATCCCGATTCAACTTCCGTTCGCCAGTCTGGCAACACTTTGCCTCGACCACTTCCCCATTAACGATTGCATATCCTTGCTGAAGGAATGTCCGCGTTTGACAGATTTTCGCTCAAGCTATCCATCAGGTCCCCCAGACACTAAGCACGACCTTGCACCAGTCACCAAACCTATCGTACTCCATAATCTTCGAACGTTGGTTTGGGGATTCGGTTACAAGAGTTGGGATGCTACGCTGATGACTCATTTCGAATTTCCTTCCCTTTCATCTCTGTACGTGGAGCATGTACTGGCAAAACGAGCTCGGTGGTACCGAGATGACCTTCAATCCATGTCACAACCCGAATTCGCGACTAAATACTGGATTCCATTCCTGCATTCTTTACCTCGACTGCGATGTTTCAGCCATGATATGATTCAGTCCTTCGCTGGCACTGACGATCACGGGCTCCGGAGCCTCTGGGAGACCCTTAGTCATATTGACACACTCGAGGACCTAAAAGTGCATGGATGGCAGTGCAGTCATCAACAGTTAATCGATAACATCCTCCTACCCCTTACCCTCAAGAACGGTACAGGGTTCTTGCCGCATTTAAAGTCCCTCAGTTTTGGAGGTGAATGTGTGCCAAGACAGGGAGACGATATCGACAAATTGCTAGGAATGCTCGAGTCGAGAGTCAACGTATCGCAAGAGAAGAGACCCCTTCAATCCCTCCACTTGCACGACAATCGGTGGGATTCCTCGCCGATCCCACACTGGGAGAGATGGCCGGGGATGCAGAAAGAAAGGTTACTCGAGCTAACCGTCGACGGGTTGAATATCCGAGCAAGCCAACATCCAATACACAGGAATGACTCCGATGAGTAGCGTATTATACGAACGTCTGGGAGTGCCACAATACGTTGCAGATACATGTAGCTTCTGACTCTTGCGGCCGACATCCAGCCGACCAAATACCAACACTTACACAAGCGAGAAAATATATTCTTTCTGAGTATCCAGTCTTTTGCTCTCTTCGCCTTGGGTTACCCTCCCCCTATCAGCTGCCAGTTTAACCCGAGTCAATGCGTCGGTGGTTGCCTCAGAGCCTCACCTGTCTAGCGTCTGAGGCCTTGAGTGCGTTAACGACCATGAGACTCATACGTTCTCAGCCACTTCGGCCACTGGAAATTATCGCTGCAGTAGAGGAATGTAATACTATTGTGTCTTCTGTCACTGCGCAAAGTGATGCCGAGGTCTAGGATATCGGCCGTGTGGCAAGATAAAAGCGCGATCTTGGAGTTGACGGCAAACGCTGGAATGCAAGGCAGACAGTAAAAGTCTGATATTTCTGCAACTCCGTGATTAGGAGTGCAGAGTCGAGATGATGATCAAGCCACTCTGAAAGGCTTCTCAAAGAGCAGGCAGAGCATGACTATACAATCGCACAGAAGGTGAATAACGTAGGAGTGGGAGACGGGAAAAGTCCTGAGGCGGAAAAGGGTTTTCCTGGCTCATTTGCCCACATGGATAGATCAAGTACAAACGCATGTAGCACCATCTGAGATAAAGAAGTGTGATTGCTTCGAATGGTCTAGTATTCCTTCTTTTATCTTGAGCAGTAATCCTCTCTCTATCAACCTATCAAGCCCGCCCGTTGCTCTTTTGTCCATCCTTCCCTTATTCCCGGACGTTCAACAGGAGAAATGAAGGGTGAAGGAGTGTAAAAGATTGAAGCTCTCAGTTGTCTCCCATCTTCGTAGAGATTTTCCAACGTCTCCAGCAGACGATCAACATTGCGAGCCAGAAAATGCGGATAGTTTCCATGTAAATGAAGCTCCTTGACTCGGATAGGGTTAGAGATATCAGTACCTTGGTGTGGGCTCGGCCGGAGTGCGAAGCAACATGGTAACATGTCCATAGTCATAGCCTCGGCGTCGATGGTGCTTGCAATATGACGCCACAGGTAAAACTCGTCAAGGACGCTTTGAACGTGACCAATAGCCCACTCGGTTTCAAAATTCGATGGAAGCCAAGTGTCGTTTAGGTTGAACGCTTCTTTATTGTAATGGCAGAATAGGCGAACGAATGCCGGAAAAAGGAAGTTTTTCATCAATAAAGTAGTCCACTCGTGACTGGTGACGTTCCAGGCCATGATGCGCAGTTGTGTCAGAATGACTCGAGTGTCGAGCGGGATTAGCGGTATGAAGCCTTTATCATAGGTGTGGACATTTTGGTTAGATCATGTCTATAGTATCGCAAAGCAGGTAGCGCTGACAAGAAATAGCCCACTCGGTTTCAAAATTCGACGGAAGCCAAGTGTCGTTTAGGATGAACGCCTCTTTATTGTAATGGCAGAATAGGCGAACGAATGCCGGAAAAGGGAAGTTTTTCATCAATAAAGTAGTCCACTCGTGACTGGTGACGTTCTAGGCCATGATGCGCAGTTGTGTCAGAATGACTCGAGTGTCGAGCGGGATTCAGGACCAGGAATTTCGTCATCAGTCCCCAAGTGTGGGGCGTGAATATCGACCAACTCTGGTAATTGTATGTCAAAGATTCTTGGAATGAGATCTCTTCTGTATGGAGAGTCGTGAGGTTGTCAAAAGGAATTCTGATCATTGCGGGATGAGTGTGTAAAATGAAGTGACGCAGGCGAGAGATGTCTGCGGCTTCGAATAGAGGCTTTTCGAGAGGTCTCGCTCGAACATACGGGGGCGGAAGGTCGAGCTTGGTCAAATTCTCGTAAACTATTGGCTCATCAGTGGTTTCGTCCCAAGTGGCATAAGAAGCGATCGTTGTTAACCACGAGTGAGGGAGATTGTCGAGGTCGTGCGCTCTAAGGGTGAACGATCTTAGCCTATTAGGATATTTGGAGAAGATGTGGTGGAGTAAATGGGTGTATGGAACAGAGTCCTTCGGTTTCGTAATAGTCCTTGGGCATCACCAACTTATGAGACCTGAACTGAATGACAACGCAAAAAGTGGTAAAGGCGCTGTATTCTCCAAGCAGAGCTGCAAGATATTCAACGAGCCCGTTTCTGCCCACGCGTACTAATTCGGCATTTGGATGTCAAGATGAGTCCAGAGAGGGTGAAGCTCTGACGGCTTGGCGCCAGCCAGAGCAGACCTGACTGAGAACTCGAAGGAGGGGACGGGAGCCTTTGAGTGCCGGGGCGCGAAAATCCAGACGGTCTGTACAAACGCAGGAGAAGATTTCTGCGAGGGAAGGAGGCGAAGACCGGAGGAGAGCTGGTTAAGTTCGCAACGTAGGGTTGCCTGGCTTGTTCTCATCCTGTGAACTTCCGCTCCCGTTTGTTCTATGGCCGCTAGGACTCGGAGGTGTTGCACTTCCTGTTCTGGAATTGACTAAGTGTCCATCACTTAATCAGATTTTCAAGAAGGGCATGACGTGGGTTACGGAACTGAAGCGGGTTTCGGGACCTTGATTGCTACCGGGGCTTCCGAGTTTGGGAAGATAGGGTGGTATAGGAGAAGCCGAGATGAGAAAATCTATTTGGAGATCATCTACCTGCCCCGATAGATCAAAGACCTGCACAGTCTCCGAGAGGGACGTCATTCTTTGGGTCAGCTTGATGCTCAGTCTTCAGGCAGCTTGGATGTCGCGGGATCTTCCGGTGGGACTCCCCTGCAGAACAAAGTGCGTCCCAGTATATACAGCTCCGAGACGACATCTGGCCCCACGTTATTCCTCACATCGACCCCTCCACTCCGCTCTCTCTGCGCCATGCCACATTTCTTCAAAGGAGCTTATAATATCGTCGTGCAGGGTGGCGTGTTCGAATCAAGAGAGGTAAATATTAACATTTTCAAGATTGGGACACAGACTCTTTGTTCGAAAGCTGAGCGCTGACTGGTGACCCGTCGCCGCATGCTCAGATCCAATATGCCCCCAACTTCACCTTCAACCTCATTCTCTTTCCCGGAATTGGGGGAACACCGCCAGCCACTATAGCGCAGGCAGAGCAGGCAGAAGACCGGGCACGCACGCGGTCCTTCGCAACATTTTCACTCCAGCAACCAGTCATCTGTTGCCATTGGTTCACAGTGGTGGTCATTGTATTCATAGCTGTGGTCGTTGCATTCAGAGGAACTCCCGCTGACCGCAAAATCCCCCCTTCCAGTCCGCCCCCGTTGCTACCGCCTGCTCTTTCAATCTATGGTCGCGATGAATTCATTCAGAACGCCATTGACAAAATCCTCCTCCAAAGGTTCGAGGTCAAGAAACATATACCCATCAGAGGTGGCCCTGGAATGGGTAAAACTACGACTGCGATTGGAATCATGCACCACCCTCGTATCGCTCAACATTTTGGGAAAGCACGTCACTGGGTTGACTGCCGCGAAGCATCTGATATCGCGGATGGCTTGAAGGCCCCAAAGCTTCTCGAATACATTTCTGACAGCCTCGGCCTGGATCTCACGGCGTCAAGCGACCGCCGGAAGGACATCAAATATTTTCTGGACAATAATGATGTCCCTCGCATCATTGTATTAGACAACTTTGAAACCATGTGGGAGCCTCCCAGTGCGCAGGGAGCAAGTGAGGGTGTCTTGAAATTCTTGGCGCAGTTCACTCAGCTCACAATTATCCTTACAACTCGCAATGTTCATGACCCTGCCACCCATCGCGGAGTGTCATGGCACCAATTTGAGTCCATCCAACCACTATCATTAGATGCATCAAGAATGCTGTTCACTAGCTTGTCTCTCAACAAATATATCGACAGTCGCCTTGATGATCTCCTCCGTGCGGTTGATTGCATCCCTCTACCTATCGTCCTCATGGCATCATTCGCGCAGGAAAACTACACAACGTCGAAGATCCTGGAAGTATGGAACAGTGGACTATCCAAACGCAACGAAACCCAGCCCCACAAGGATGACAGCGACCCCATGAACAAGCTCGACCACTCCATTGCTATGTCCCTTCAAGGTCCCTTGATAAAATCCACCCCAGAAGCTCCCGTGCTCCTCCGCATCATCGCAGGTCTACCTGGTGGAATTGGACGCAAGAATCTCCAGAGAATTGTTCCATTAATTCATGGTGTCGATCGCGTGGCAGCGGTCCTCATTCGGGCCTCCCTGTTAATGAATTCACCTGACACCCTGCAAATGCATTCTACCATACGTTCATACATGCTTCGTAATTATGCCCTCAACGCCTCACACGAGGAGAACGTTCAGACATTCTACTTCCAGCTGATCCATGAGGCAGGAGATGACCCAGGAACTCGAGATTTTTTAGAACGTGCTCAGAGTCTATCCCACGAAGAAACCAACGCCCAAGCCCTTCTTCTAGATGCTTTGGAGCACAATCCCAGGACCTCGGTTTCGATCTCCATGGATTACTCCAACTATCTTATATGGAATACACCGAGCATAGCCGTAGCCAAGAAGACTGTTGAATTGATAAGAAATCAGCTGTTGAGAGGTGAAACGGTGAACGCGAGGACGGCGGGACGAAAGGTGTCTTGGTGGCACATGTGGAAGGAGTATCTATGGGAAGGGGGGAAAGGGGGCAACAGAAGGGTCGCCAACATATCTGCACGAACAAACGACAAGGTGGCTGAAGGAAGCGCGCACCGAATTGGAACTCGCGAAGGCATATCTAAACATCAGCCATCACCAACAAAAGATTCGCTGTTGCCTCTTGCCTTGCTACGTCTTGGGATGCTGTATTTCAGACTAGATGACTATCCCGAAGCGATTGAGGCATTTGAGGAAGCAGTGGATCGGTTTGAAAAACTCGATCAATTGAGTTGGGCTTCCCGAGCTCGGTATCAACTTGCTGAGATCCACCGCCTTCGAGGTAAACACACCCGGGCTCTCCAATTGTATTCTGAGGCATACAAAGGGTTTGAAGACGTGGAGGATGCTCGTGGCATGTCCGCTTCCCAATGCGGGATGGGAATTGTCTTCTTCCAGGACAATAGTTTCCCAGAGGCACTGGAAACAATCATGATGGCCCAAAAGACATGTTCACCTGACGATCGCACCTGCATCGCTGACTGTGAACGCGAACTGGGAAGGGTATACAGATATCACAACCAGACAGAATCAATCAGGCTATCTACAAAGGCAAGGGATTATTACCTGATTCATGGCCCTCGAAGAAATGCCGCGATCGCTTTGTATCAGAAATCAATTGCCCTCTATTTGAGGGGAGATTACGACGAGGCAGAGGTCGGACTCAATGATGCACTTGAGGAATTTAGGCCCGTGAGGAATGACGCGCAGATGGGTTATTGTGTTTTTCATCTTGCCGAAATGAATCGCATGCGAGGATCCCGTCGCCAGGCACTGGCACTATATCGCCGTTCGGAAACCATGTTTGAACACATGGAAAACAAGTTCATGGTTGGCCTCTCCCTTAAATGGCAAGGTGAACTGTATGCTAGGCTTTGCCAGCCAGACAAGGCAAGGCAGGCATATAGCAGTGCTCATGCTCTTTTGGAGAATGTAGATGCAAGAGAGGGAGCAATCATGTACGACATTCAGAACATACATGACATGTGTGAGCTTGCCATGTGGTGCTATGCAACTTTCAAGTTTCTTTCTTTGTTCCTTGTTTTTGTAGTGCTCTGCCTGCTACTTATTCATAGGTGGTGGCATTATTGAAAAAAAACCAATTGCAAGATAGGTGTCTGGAGCTAGGATAGTGCTGTAGAGTGCCCTGTAAAGTATTGTGCCCTGTACTATAGATAGTCAGAAATACTGTACTATTTCTTGGACAACTAGAACTTTGTGTGGCAGGTTGCATGCTTGCATGCACTTATGTGGTGCAAATCTGCTCAACTGCATATAACTGAACACAGCCACCCTGGTGTCACTAAGCTATAAACTGGTGTCTGAGTGCTGTTAAGGGCATTATAGAGTTACAATTGAATCCAAATGTTAGTTATTAGTGACCTAATTGCTAATAATTGTCCTTCATTGATTTTATTCCAGTGTCAGTATTGTAAACTGAAAGACAAGTAATAATCTCAGACATTTGTTAGGCATACAAGAACTATGTATTAAATACCTGAAAGACAAGTAATAATCTACCAGAGATATAAGTATGAAAAGAAATAGGAAATAGTTAGAACTACTCACCTCAGACACTTGTTAGGCATACAGAACTGAGGTGAGTGTACACTAAGTCTATGTATTTATGCTAGTAAGGATGTAGAATGAGAGATGAAATACACAATGCAAACAATGATAGTCTAGTTTAATATTCTAAGGGTCATAGAGGAACAATAGAAAATGTGTCTGGCACATCTACTACAATGATGCCTATGAGACCATGGCACACATGCTATGTGGACTAGTATATGCTTGTACTCTGACACTTTCTCTCAAGCTGTAGCCAAGCCTAGCATGTTTGCAAAGTGCTTAACTTTTGGGGAAGGAAGTGCCTTCATGAAAATATCAGCAACTATCTCTGCAGTCAGACAGTAAACCAAGCAAATTTGTTTTTCTTTGTCAACCCAATAGATAAAATGATATCAAATGTTGATGTGCTTGGTATATAGATGAAATTAGTAGTTGTTATCAAGCACAATTGTAGACTGATTATGAGAAAAGAGTGTCATAGTGGGAAGTTGGGATGAGAAAACTTGAGATATAAGCAAATGAAGCCACAAGGCTTCTTTTGTAGCATGAATGGCACCAACATACTTGGACTCAGTGGTGAAAAGGATAATAAGCTCTTGTTTCTTGGCACTCTAAGAGACAGCACCACTGTTGATCATGAAATCAGACATTTGTTAGGCATACAAGAACTATGTATTAAATACCTGAAAGACAAGTAATAATCTACCAGAGATATAAGTATGAAAAGAAATAGGAAATAGTTAGAACTACTCACCTCAGACACTTGTTAGGCATACAGAACTGAGGTGAGTGTACACTAAGTCTATGTATTTATGCTAGTAAGGATGTAGAATGAGAGATGAAATACACAATGCAAACAATGATAGTCTAGTTTAATATTCTAAGGGTCATAGAGGAACAATAGAAAATGTGTCTGGCACATCTACTACAATGATGCCTATGAGACCATGGCACACATGCTATGTGGACTAGTATATGCTTGTACTCTGACACTTTCTCTCAAGCTGTAGCCAAGCCTAGCATGTTTGCAAAGTGCTTAACTTTTGGGGAAGGAAGTGCCTTCATGAAAATATCAGCAACTATCTCTGCAGTCAGACAGTAAACCAAGCAAATTTGTTTTTCTTTGTCAACCCAATAGATAAAATGATATCAAATGTTGATGTGCTTGGTATATAGATGAAATTAGTAGTTGTTATCAAGCACAATTGTAGACTGATTATCAGAAAAGAGTGTCATAGTGGGAAGTTGGGATGAGAAAACTTGAGATATAAGCAAATGAAGCCACAAGGCTTCTTTTGTAGCATGAATGGCACCAACATACTTGGACTCAGTGGTGAAAAGGATAATAAGCTCTTGTTTCTTGGCACTCTAAGAGACAGCACCACTGTTGATCATGAATACATACTCAGAGGTAGCATAGCAGTTCTCAGCCATATTACCATCAGTGTCAGTGTATTCCTCAAGTTTGTCTCCAGTACTGCCATAAGTGAGCTAAAGATCACATGTTCTCTTGAGATAACAAAATACCTATTTGATAGCTTCTCAATAGGCATTACCAAATACTTTTGTGAAGTGCAAGAAGACCTAGATAGCATATATGATGTTGGAATGGGTCCCAAGTACTGCATACATAAGCTTTCCAACCATCTCCTAGTATGGAATCTTAGCTATATGAGCGACTTCTGTGGTAGACTTCAGTGAGTGGTCAGAGGTGAGTCATGTTGAGAGATCCATGGGGATGCTGAGAGGCTTGGCATCTTTGAGACTGAATGCTCAAAGAGAAGCATCAATATATGACCTTTGAAAAAGTAAAAGTGTGCCTTTTATTCTATTCCTCTTTATCTCTATTCTCAACAACTAGTAGATCTCTTCTAGATCTGTAATCTCTACCTGCTCTGAGATCCCCTTCTTGACCCATTGGATAAGCTTGATCATTATCACAGTGATAGTGCAGTTGTCAACATAGACAAAGATGATGATAAAGTTGTTACCATCACACTTGAAAAACATATTATTGTTGATATTACACTATATAAAACCTAGGATATCCACTAGGATTTCACATAAGCATTGATACCATTGATGACTAGACTGTTTCAGTGTAAGGGTTGTACCCTTACAATGGCTGTTATCTTTCTTTCTATTTTCTATTACATCTGTAGCTTGACTCTTACTGAGGTTATAATTAACGATATTCCATCACCATCATTATATTACATAATGCAACCTCATGTAATTCCAGTCAGCATCCCTAATCGGGAGCTGACCTTACACCTACACTATGAGTACATATCCAATACGACACAGGATTATTGTACTTTTGTGTGAAGTAAGGTTAAGTTCTGATATCCGTAAGGCAAAGCTTTACAGTCATGAAAGAATAAGGGTACCCTAGCGGTACACACGCTAATAATAGAATAGGCGCATAGAGCATTTACTTAATTCAACACTCCCCCTCGCTCAAGCGTCGGTGCGACAATGAAGTCAAGCAGACCTAGACTCAGCATCTTTTTGGAAGATTTTTATATCCCGTTTCTCAAC